>BGZK01001136.1:0-202735 GCA_005406025.1 Eumeta japonica
TTGCTGGAAGTCTAATAAAAAAAAAAAATGTATTTCATTTTGCTACACCGCCTAAAAGTAGAGTGAACTGAAAAAAAATTTAAATTGGGAAATATAAATTTATGTAGGAAAGCGATTTTTAAATTTCTTGTCTGTATGGTTTAAAGTCACATCATAGCCTCTTCTTACTCCACCATCATGGATCGAGACGAGGGCATGACCGGGATCGAGATCGTGGTCTAAGCGCCGTCAGTCAGCGTAAAGATGTAGAAGTTCATGACACGCGGGCGGAGGTGCGGGCGAAAACTAGTAATCAATACACACGCTCACGCGCAAGCAAGCGTCGCATGCACAGCAGTATCACTGGTATCAAGCTAAAGTCACTGCACTCCTAATTTATTTAGGCCTACTGAAAGTTAGATAGGAACGGAACTGATATGATAAAGGTGTCCGAAATTACCTTTACGAGGGTCGACGTGCTAGGGTTAAGTTAACGTTTGCAGCAGTAAATGAATAAATGACGTCATAACGTAGATAATGAATTTTTATTATACCTTCGATATCGGACCTTAGTACAAAAGCTCCTTTAAAACCAAATAAATTACAATAACTTTTATTAATAGAACGGAGAGGGGATAACAAACAATGTTCAACGGCATCAGCAACAAGATAAGTAAACAGTTTCACATCGAAAAATTTCCTGACTTTCGGCGCGAAACTTATTTTTTTTATTCTTCACATTACACATTACAGGTCGTTTGCAATTTTCAAGGAGAAATGGAACAAGAAACCCTGTTAAATATTATAGAAGTTAAACTGTACTATGATAAAAATAATACAGGCAACGATTTCATGTGAGAAATTTAAAAGTGGCTGATTGAAATTGGAATGTTGTCTTGCGCAGGCATAGCCAAAGAAAGGGAAACAATGTTATATACTGTTCCAAAAACTCTACACAAAAGCACGATATTCATGGACGTCCTTAAGTTTAGAAAACCGTGCGATTTTTTTCATAAACCCGTTTATTTCAAAATTTCAAATACAAAGCGTCATATACTCGGTTAAAAAAATTCAACTCTTTGAAGGATTATTCTTTTGAGCGTTTGTCTGTCTGACTATTTATGAGAGTCTATTTACCCCGAATGCATTCAGCAAAGAAATATGCAATGTACATGTACAGATTTATATGACCCAGTCATGAACATATAGCGTTAATAAACCAGTTCTAATTTTGGAAATCATTATTGGGGGATAATTAGAAAAGTAAAAAGAAATTGAAATATCGGTCAAGTGCATCACGTGACATATTTTGATATGTCATATTGACATATTTCATTTGTGAACCGTTTTTTTTGTATATTTTAAAGTTATCATGTGCACAATTTAAAAAATTAAAGAAAATATAGAAAAATCCTGTCTCGACAGTAATCAAGTAATAGATCACAGCGAAGCCGTCATTAAGAGGTACCTAAAAATACTTTCTCTCATTGAATGTATCGAAATTTCGATCCAAAATAAAATTAAAAATGTACTCGTAAGTCGCTTACAAACGGTCCCTTCTGAAAATTGAGTTCTTCTATTACACCTGTCAACATTTCGACAAACATTAACGCAGCAAACGAAAGTCATTATTAGCGAAATTAGTAACTAAAAAATAAATCACAATAAATCAATAAGGGATGGCGTGAAGCATTCTCATTTTAATTCCGAATATATCGAAACTCTAAAGAAGGCAACAATTTAAAAAGGAGAGAATTTAAAAACGCACCCTCCAGTCCCTCACAGAACGCACCCTCCAGTCCCTCACAGAACGCACCCTCCTTCTGTTTACGCCCCGAGAGTGTCTGGCCCGAGATGATACAACGTAAAGGAGGTCTTTGAAGCCGTCCGCTCAAAAGCGAAATTTATCCTTTGAAAATATTTAGTGAATTATTAGAGGGGCCGGCGCGGCGTCAATAAGTTCCATTGGAATTCCGCTGGCGGGCGCGCCCCGAGCTAAAAAGACTTTCATATTCGAGAATAAGTCGAGTGGCTAAGTGAATACAGCGATTTTAGAGCGCTGATTAGCGCTTTATTCGATTCGTGACTCCGTGGATTTGTTAAGATGTCGCGTTACGGACCCCATGCGCGTCTGTCTGTTCGTACTTTTTCTTTATCATATAAAGCGGGATAGTATATTGTTAAAGAAAAGTAAAAAGGTTTATTTGTAATTGAATTAATATCAAATATTGTAAAAATATTTGAAAGAAAATTCACGAAAGATTGACTGTTTTTATAACTAATAGTAGAATTATATCCAAGCATCAGTTTAGCTTCTTGAAAAATAGAGGTACTAAGGATACCCTTGCCTCAATCGCCATAATATAGACAGTAAAATCCACAATTGTAGCATTTTTAGACCTAGCTAAAGCTTTACACTCTGTAAACCATTAAATTTACTGGATAAACTGTATAAATATGGTATAAGGGAAATAGCTATTACTTAATTGAACGTTACTTAACTGAGCGGATACAAATTGTTAAAATTAAACACATTAAAAGCATAGCACTAAGTGTGACTAGTGCTATGCTTTAGGGAACTATAGTAGGTCCTCTGTTATTTATCCTTTATACAAATAACATCTTTTATGCATTACATAAGAATAATTTAGCCTTATATGCTGACAACAGTGTTGTTAAATGTAAAAAAAAAAACACCGTCTGATGCTCATAATATAATGATTGATTTCTTAGATAAAATAGGAACATGGCTGAAGATAAATCAAATACTAATGACTGTTGATAGAACGACCTCCATAACCTACAGAGACAGTAGTTTCATATCAAGAGAGAGAAAGGTTTCATATCAAGAAAAGTTGTATTGAAATTTTTAAAATGACTAAGTAAAAACAATATCTTACATGAATATATTGTAGGTTTTTCTATTAATCACATTAATCTTGTTTAAGGCTTGTCCTAGGAAACTTACAATGGGCAATGGTTAACCTTACAGCTCAGTCTTACAACATCTCGAAACTTTTCAGCAATAATGTTTTTGAGCTAGGAAAGAATGAAAACTTTATTATGGACATTTTAGAGCTGAAAATTATCAGCGTTTTCTTTCATAATAATTGGAGGTGTAAAAATAACCTAACTGTTTTACCAATTGACCAATTTTAATGAAATTTAATGCAGTTTTTTGAAATATTTGAATACGATTTTCTTGAATCCTTTTCTACATCGATATTTTTGGATTCATTTAATTCATTTCAACGAAATGTGCGACGTACATCACAATTTTTTAAGGGAAAAAATAGGATTCATTTTGAAATTGGTCTTTTAAAAAAAGTAAAAATTATTACGAAACAACACTTTTGAAAAAAAATACGTTCATGACATTTTTCTGAAGAAATAAACTGATTTTGGTCAAACTTACATCATTCAACTTAGTTATATTAGAAATAGAGTTGATTAGATTTCCAAAACGGTTTTGTGATTTCCTAGCACAAAAATTTTAAACAATGCGGTAACTTTTGGGACTAACAATGCGTCTCCAGCTTATCAATCCTAAGCCGTATTGGAAAATCGTTTTTCTGTGACTAGACCTGATCCATTTTTTTTCCTGTTATTTTTTACTTCATTACAACAGCACACATTCCCCACAGTATTGTATTGCAAATAGTGTAATAATACATGTAACTTAATTGAACCGCACTAGCTCAATACCGGGTGCGGCCTATCAAATACGATAGGTATTATAGATACGAATGTGAATATAGACAAGTCGAGCAACAAAATAATTCCATTTTCTTTTTCAAGAAAACAAAAAAGAAAAAAGAAATTTCGCTAAATTCCAATACTACTAAACAGTCGGGATTTCAACTCGATACGTTTCCATCAGAAAGCAACACGCACACCGCTGCGCCACCCTCTTTCGCGAGACCTCATTTAGACCGACAGGCTGGAGCGACCCGCGGGTCGTTGGCGTCCGGGCCGACGACTCCCGATCGCGCTCGTCACGTCGCAACAATGCGGCTATCGGCCGCGCCGCGCCGCCGTCATTAATCTTTCTTTCATAAAACCGGGTTATTTATGATCGGACTTTCTCATTTGCATACCGCAGCCGCGAAGCCTGAAGGACGATTTGGACTGAAAACGACGATGATCTATCTGAAAAAATGGTACGAAGACTGAAAAAAGTTAAGGACTTTGTCGATAGCTCGATTTCAAGCCCGATCGTTTTCAATGTTTCTCAGCGTGTGCACAATGTTATCAGTTAATGTTGAATTGATTTTCTTCTGGTCGCAGTTCAATCATCAATTTAATACTTATGTCGTTATCAAAAATTATTAAAGTGAAGGAATAACCATTTCAGAATATTACACCGATCAAGCGGCAGTGTGTAGTATGGTGATTGATATACAGCGCATGATTGAAATAGGAATATGGTTTGGACCAAGATCTAATATAAATTATTCCACGTGCGTTCTTGAAAAGGTGTGGGCGACCCTTACCGATACGATAAATCATATAAAAGTAATCAATATCCCCATCCACGGAACGATTGTACTTTGTGTAGTAATTTAACTCATTTATTTAACTCATTAATTTAACAAATTTAACAGGTCGCTAATGGAGCGAAATTCGAGCGTAAATCATAAAATTTTTAAGTTCGAATTTTATTCATCTTTATTCTTTTAAAGTATATCTCTACAATCTTTGTATATTTTTTAAAAAATCTATTTTATTACGTTAGCCGCGAACTTGTAGAAATACGTAATTAGTTATACAAATAACACTATTTGCCGTAATTCTAAATCGTACGAAATTTAATTAATCTTTTAGACTGGTATTAAGTCAGATGTCAAAGGAAAGTTAAGAAAATGCAAATTTAATAACCTATAATGTATGCTTCTTTCTATGAGCAAAAATTTTTCTAACTGCCAATCAATAAATAAAACGTAGGCTTTCTTCAAAAAATATAGCTTGAAATTATTCAATATAGCGTTATATTCTTTTCAAGGCTGCTAGACTGAACGAAAGTCTATGTGAGTGTATTAAGTAATAGCATCCATACTATAAACCATTTTTGTAGCGTGAAAATAGCAAAATATATAATATTCATTTACTTTAATAGTATAATATTCATTTACTTCCAAGGTCATACAAAACTACAAATTCTCCTACAAACATATTTTAAAGCGGATGATGAGCAATACGATCGGTGATGGTCGATTGGTTAAAAATGTTGTCCATGAAACAAAAAGTGCGATCTATATCAAAATCGAAAATCAAATTAAATCAAAAATATCCTTACTTCGTAGGCAATGAAATTACGATTAAAATACGTCATTAATAAACTTTTATCGACATTACCATTCATTCCAAATGCTGATTCACCTTGAGAAGAATGGGCAAGAAATCCAAGGGTATGGCACGGCTCTTGGCGGCAGATCGATTTCATAAACTTAAAACGGTCCCATTGGTCGTCATATAATGTCAAAATTACGTCAATCGAGAGTACGCGGCGACAATGTTTTTGACCCTGACGTTATTTTGACGTGAAAATGATACCTCCTGAGTAATTTTAATCTAAACGATTTTGTCTACTGATCGTACGATACAATATAGTTTTTTCGCAAAATAATTGTACTCAATTATTACGCTATTTTAACGCTAAAATTGACGCTATTAGCTTTCGATGACACATTGTTATTAATCATCAAAAGCTGATAGCGTTAATAGCATTTGCGATATATTAATGAACAATTGACATTCCTTGTGAACAGTGGTGTTTGTGCGATTGTGCGAAAACTGATTGCTATCAAATTTAAACTGAACAGATTTAGTAGAAATATTTTACTTCATAATAACATTGTTTTGGTAATAACGTCGTGAACCATTTGATGGACTGAATTGCAAGCGGTGTTATTGATGAAAACTCGGCGAGGCGGTTTTAACTATGTCCAACGTGTTTCGTATGGGGATGCTTCTATGTTGTGACAAACAAAATTTTGATAGTCAAGTACGTCGCCCATCAAAAGTAAGAAAAAACGGAATCACTACTAGAAAATTCCTCGGTGGTATATGATAAGCAGAAATCAGTGTCTTAGGATTGAACACAAATAAAAGTTGTCCTAATGTAATGATTCTGGCGGGAGCAGAGGCAATTCGGTTTGGAACCGACCGGGTTCACAGCTAATTCGTTATCCTGTCTCGATTCACGAATATTAAACCGGGATTTCAGCGGGTTATATATAAATTATCATCTGACCTTTATGGATAGCTGGTTGAGTTTAAAAATAAATCTAAAAAAAAAAATATAAAACATAAGATCAAAATGGTGTCTGTGAACATTGGTCTTCTTGAGCGGTTTAGAAATAACTTACTAAAAAAGTTGTCTAACTTGTCATATTGTAAGGACCCTAATAAATTATGTGATTCACTGTGGACTATAACCAGGTCTGAATGCAGCAATGCTTTTAAATCAGAAAATATTAATGTTAATAATACTTTATTATTTAGTTATTGGGCGACAGTGGGCATTCATAATAACAGGCGTAGATGATACGCACTTTATGAGGAAAAGTCGTATAACAATTTGGTTAATTTTGTCAACTATGTAAGAAATTATTCCAAGGTATTTAAGCGTGTATGTACAGCCGCAAAATCTATGTTTATCAGTTATAAAATAAAAAAATAGCTCTGATACGATAAAAACTACATGGAATATAATCAATAGTGAAACTAGAAAACACACACCATCATACAGAATTTTAATTAAAAATTAATGTATAATTTTAAACAAAGACAAATAAATTATTTTTGCTTTTGAAAAATTCTTTGCTAGCATTCCAGTTTCAACTACACAATTTTTAAAATCATCGCCCACTTTCGCTGAATCTCTGTTGAAGCGAAATGTTGACACTTGTGACATTATGTTTGAATTCAATTACAATGACGTTATTGAAACATTCAAATGTATTAAAATAAAATATAAATGCTGGTCTTGATGGCATTTCTGTAAAAATAATAGATTCAATAATACACAGCATTGCTCCATGCTTAGTAAATGATTGCGTCGATTGGGGTATGCTTCTTGATCTAATGAAGCAAAGTAATTTCATTATTTAAGTCCGGTAGTATATCTGACCCTTCTAATTTTAGGCCTATATCAATACAACCGACACTCAGTAAAATTTTTGAAAAGCTTATTTTAAATAATTATTGCGATATTTTTATAATAATAACTTAATGAACGTCGAACACTTCAAATTCACAAAGGGTCGCTCAACAACTGAAGCCTGTGTTGACTTATTCAACACACTTTTGATGTCTGGGAAGATTTACGGGACACAATCGGTGTCTTTGGTGATTTATACAAGGTTTTTAATTGCGTTCATACGTTGATCAGGAAACTACATAATTATTGTATCCGGGGTCGATCACTTGCATTTCTAGAGTTTCAAATGTGATTTCTATTACCTACGAAATAAAAACATTTTTGATTGATTTGATTGATTGATTGATTCCGATGTCGACGGGCTCGGAACTGTCGAAGTGTAACCGCCCGTCAGTACCAATGGAGTAGTCGGTAGTAGGCAATATCATTGCACCTTCGCGTGTTACAAAGATCTGGCGGTAATGCGCTAAAGCGGTACACAATCAGTGCGCCCGTCGCTAGTATCCAACGCGGTACCTACCTGTCCGAAGGCTATTGTGTTACCGCAGTTGTCTATTTTTAATACATCCCACCAACACCGATTTATTTCTGATCAGACGACCGTTAAACGAACAACTCAGAATACCGACGTCCATTAACGATAATGGGGACGCACAGGAATGTGCAAACGGGCCGCGTAATAATTCGATTCACGGGAGCTATCTACGGCTTCGAACGGGCCGCGTATCAGGCGTTACTGCGGCAACAGGTGAATTTTGGGGATGAGGACGTACGGTCCGCCCTCGTCCGTAAGTCGAGTGACGTCAACACAGGCCACGACAGCCCCCGTATATTACATTATATGCGTGAGCCCACCGAGCCTGAAGAGGATTTAGTTCGATTTACATCAAAGGGCGCTTGTTTATAGCTACTACACGATACGAATTTCGATAATAAATTGTATCTTAACGTTAATGGTACAGAAAATTTATAGAATTTCGGCAGGAGATTATAAGAATAACTATTTAAAATATTTATTCATCTCTCTCTAGTCTTTAAATTAACAATAATTGTAAAGTTGATATAACTGCTTTACTTCTTAGATGTGTGTTTTAGAGTAAGACGACGTCTTTTTACATCTGTAACTTTAAAATATCTATTGTACAATGTGGTTAATGGTTGAATTGTGATTAGATTTTTTTTATAGTTTACTGTGGTACATCTCTTTCATTTACTGTTAATATCGAATTTTAGAACTGGCATAACAATGCAATGTAAGAAATTAAACTAAATCAGCATTTGAAATGTGTAACCGCCTTTAATTTTTGTTTGTTTGTTTTATAATAGTGTACCGTTATAATGCTACAAATGAGCATGATTTGGAGAATATTAAAATCAAACATTTCATTTCTCAAGATCTCAAACTTTAAGCTCACTGATCCAGGAAGATTTGGAGGTTATTGATATCACCAATGCGGCGACAGAATCCGGGGCCTACGCTTAACGTATTCCACGAGTGGGGTTCGGGCGGTTTTTTTTATTTTATTTATTGTTCTATTTTGTTCACGGTTCATAATTTGATAAAAATTAAAATCTCATTGGCCAGTTGGCGAGTACCCAGGAATAGAAGCATTGCCTTCGAACTTGAAAGCATTTCGCCCAGAGCATCCGACTACTACTGTATTTCCATAAGCTTAAACGAATAAAACGTTTATTTAGAAAAATTACCTCATCAACTGTCAAACCGGTTTAATTGACAGATTTTTGACATTTAATAAGGTGTTGATTTTCTCTCTCTTTTTCTTTCTTAAGATTTTTAGATTTTGTTTGATTTTGTATTGATGACGGAAAAAGTATATAAAAGTTACAAATAGCCTAAATAAAGTGAACAAGAAAAATACGTATTATTTCATATATTATTTCACATCGAATTTATGAATATAATAAGTGTTTTCCACATTGTGTGAATTTATAAAAAAAATATTGGAAACCTCACATCATTTGATACATATATTAAACTATGCACTTGTAAAATTAGGTCAAATTTGTAATAGCTAGAATATATAAATGAATAAACGATTTTTAGATTTCGCATAACCGGACAAAATAATCATCACCGACTGTCGGTCTGAATGTCGTCTCTGACTAAATTTTAATTTAGTATTTACTATCTCTTTATAATTAAAGATGATAATGCAGTAAGATTTTCACGCCGTTCACGTGATACATAAATACGTGGTTTAACCGATTGACACGCTCGGAAAACCGAAACTAACGTGGCTAGGTGATGTTGTTGGTACACATCAACAAAGAATAGTGACAGTCACTTAGATTGACACTCAATCGATTAGTAATTTGAGCATTACTTAAAATTATCATACAATTATTAATGATAATTGTTATCTAAGTAATTATAAACAAACTATATGAAAACTAAACCGATAATAGGTAACCAATTAAAATAAACCTAATTTCAGGTAGACACTGTTATGTTGTTGTAATTACTGTAAGTAATTTTATACATAGCTCAACTTAACGCATCTCAATACCGAATGTAACTCGGCGATCGCACTAAACTTATACAATCAAGTTATAACCAAAGCAAATACAGCGCCCTCTGTACACACGTGTGCCATCAAAGTGTTCAAATATATGTTTAATACGGCCGGCTGGTCCGTCTGGCAATTATTTGATTACGCAGTTCGATGTATCGATGCTTTCGTTTATGCAAACGCCGTACGCTATACGACTAATGTATTTAACGAGCTGACGATTTGCTGCTAAGAATTACTTTGGATGATTGAAATTCGTGGCGTCTGTCTAACAATGCCCCCGCACTGTGGGATTTGAATCACAAAGTCGAATTCGTAATATAGCCATTTCATAGGTAAATATATAACACTGGAAATAAATTATAATGTTTTATTAATTTGAGATTTACCACTTTTCCCTCGAGAAGAGTAAAAAACTTAATAATGGTAGCTCGATGTGATTGCGTTGTATATAATTGCAATAAATACAAAACAATTACAGAATGAATCAATCCGGTAAGATATCGAACTGGTAACGTGTGTGGGTATTTGTCTTCTAAATATTCAGAAATCGTATATACCACTTTTTACTAAGTATTTGTTTAAGGATGATTTTAAATTCATATAATGATAAATTACGTATAACATGTCCACAGGTATTTTATTGAACATGCGCTCACAGAGCCCCTTGAATAAATTCGGGACTATGCATAGTCGACTAATATGTAAGAGAGATTTGTTTTTATTTCTACAATAAGCTTGTGTCGAGCACTACTTCTCTTGAACATTTCTAAATTTTCTCTTAGATATAATTCATTTTCATGTATGAATAGCCATTATAGTTTTTGTCTACGAGATCAACACATTCTATGAACGTTTCGACGGTGTTCAAAAGGTTGGATGATAATAATAATTAACTGGTTGCTTGATAGGTATTGTCACAGTAAATTAGTCGATATAGTAGGAAAACAGATGTCGTTGTAAACAGTATAAGCTACTGTACAATATTATATATTAAAAGAAGTATGACACTAAAAAGCAGTGAAATACAAAAAAAGACAATTCAAAAAGAACACCAATGCGTTGTGTTTGCTTTAACTTATAAATCATATAAATAAGATTATATCTAACAGATGACGGATTGTAATAATAATTTGCATTGAGTAGATTATATCCTGCACATGATACCTTTTATGTAGAAAAAATAAAAATAAAAATATAAGCATTGTTATTGAAATTAGAGCGGGACCGATAGCAGACGCGACAGTGGAACCAAAACAGATGTAGAAGACAGGATCGTGATTGCAATTGGCGGTGAGTTAGACCGATAGTAGAGATGATGGGATTCGTGCTATGTCCACACGAGCGATATCGCGATCACATTACATTTATAAAACAAAACAATAATTGGTAAATGTTAACTTACGCCCGACGAATGTGGAAAGTGATTCATAGTTTGTTTCAAAACTTCCTATCTAACTTACTTCTCTTTTAAATAATATTGTGTATTTTTTATTTTTCATTTTTATTATTCGATCGGTGCTCTTGTGTATGATCAAGTAAATGCATTTTTCATCATATATTTATTTTTCAATGTCGATCGTCATTGTATTACTAAACGACATAAACATCGATATTGTCAGACGAATCCAAAAGAAAAACTTTTTCCTCGTGTAGGAGGCCAAAGGATGATACAAAATCGAATCAACTTTTGACGCGTGCTATAACTCCTTTTCTATCGCTGAACGCTTTTCGAGTTTCGAGTCGAACATCAAAACTTTATTAATCTCATCACATCTGACGAATAATTATCGTGAATTCGCTACAGAAGGTATACTGAGCCTATTTTTATTCGCGCTTCAACTTAAAATGAAATTCGTTTGAAATTAAAAACATGTAATCTGTCAATTTCATTGATAAAAACTTAAAAGAAAAATTAGAGAAATTTAAAACATGCGACTGCGTAAAAGTGAACTAAAAATGTGGAAACAAAATGATGTAAAAAAACATCCAATTAAATATGACAAATATTTGCAATCGTTTCCTTAGTCGCTTCGACATATGTATGCCTGCTATACATATGTATGCCTCCGACTGCAAATATTTGTCTTATTTAATTGGTTGATTTATTACGTCATTTTGTTTCCGTCTTTTAGCTCACTTTTAACAAGTCGGGTTTTTAACGTATCTTAATTTATTTTTTCTTTACTAATTTTTAGTTATATCTTAATAATAAACTAAAATTGATTTCTCGTTATCATTGGTGTCAAGGTTGTTTCTCGTTGTAATAATCGAGACAAATTTCTTTAATCCATATATTGGTATTAATTAATATTAATAGGTTATAAATTCAATATCTGTAATTCGTAAGTAGTGGTTATTACTGTAAAACGGTTTACAAAACAGCACCTTGGTTTTAAAAGACTTACTCAATGATTTGTTTTTCAATATGATATCACTTTTCTTCGTCTCTACCATCATTTCGTATTTTAACGTCATTCTGGTTTTATAATACGTAATGATTTTATAAGTTAATAAATCTTATTATATGACCTTCTTTGCAGTTTTATTACATGTTTTGAAAGTTTAAGTAAAAACAGTTAATAACGAACTTTAAATCACTATGTATCTTAAATGGTCAATCGAAATGAAAAATGATTAGAAAAACCTAAAGACGACTTTAAAGATCTATTCAATGATACCCCTTTTTTCATATTTTACAAGATCGTATTATTACTTACAGATAAAGGTCTATGTTTTTCTTTATATTTTTTATGTCTAAAAACGGTAAAATACTTAGTACTAAACTCATAATTGGTAAACCTTTAGGACTGAAATAAAAACTACTTTTGTTCTTTAAATAATAGATAAAAAGTAAAGTAAAAAATCATTGATTACTTTATTTTACGATTTCTTCAATTATTGCGAAATTACAATCTGCAATTAAAGGTTTTCTTTCTTATTGTACTTTATTGCCTGATATTCAAACTTCAATAGTTGGTATAATATACGCAAGCTATGAATTTGCTAACAAATAAAAGCACTCACACAGATTTATCGGGACAGACAAGTCCATCGATTTGTCTGCTCCGACAACTCCGAAATAAGATTGTTGAATCAAACGAAGTTACCTCAAGTGAAGTTCGATTTCAATTATATGAAGAGCTTTGTCCGAAGGCGAGTATCCGCCCCCTCGTAGTTCCACATTTTGTTAAACTCTGTTCTCTTACGTCAAAGTTTTAAGAAGAATAATTTTAGAATTATAATGGCAAATGATTTATACAGCAATGAAGACGAAAGTAATGCATTGAGTATATCATCATTTTTTGGATTCATTATACGGCCGCTTTGTTCTCCGTCTGTGTGTCTGTCAAAAAAAACCCTCTTCCTCGGGAATGAGTAGAAGTATTGAGTTGAAAATAAATATCAAATACTTGGGTCTACAAGCCGTAAAAGATGAGCTTCTATTGTAAATCAACACAATAAAAAGATACGGTCATTTTGGTAGCGTATTTTTACACTAAGAAACAAATCGAAATTTAAGATATTTTTAATGACCTAGAATTATAAAATTGGTGAGAAGATATATGAAGAACAAAAAACTTTTTCCTGATCTTATACATAACAATTTCTATATTATTTGAGACGATGTGACAAATGTATCCGAAATTCACTGAATTACGTGTTCGGACAAGGCCAAAATGAACTTAGTTTTGGTAAGTTCGTTTGATTCAACAATTATACACGTGGAAACACTTTTAATTTAATTTTTTATTTTATATTAAAATTTATACTAAATAAATTCTTATTGACACTTCAAGCGTTTCTTCGACCCGAGCTTTTTCGTTTCGGGTCGCCTCCGTCATTATCCCATAATGCAGTAGCAATAATCGTGACCTTTGTATTCTCTCGTCTGAGGTCAAATCCGTAGTTTAGCGGACAAATGGAAATCTTATGTTATCGAGTGGTCCACGGGCATTAATGTAACCTTGATATTCTATTACGACGCCCACGCAGAGGTCAAGGTCTTTTATATACATTTCAGCGCGGCATCCACTTTATTCGTAGGGCAACTGAAGGATAAATATTGTAATATTAATTCCATCAGGAATCCGAAAACATATTTGTGTTTTTAGGGTTCCGTACGCTCAAAAGGAAAAGGAACCTTAATAGGATCACTTCGTCCGTCTGCCTCTTCCGTTTATTTGTCTGTCGAGACCCTTCTTCTCAGGAACGCGTGGAGATATAAAGTTGATATTAATACCAAATACTTGGGCAAATTAAAAAATCATATTAAAATTTTAAAAATAGAACTCGTTGCCAACCTTATTACTTATATTGAATTCATCTGTCATTGGTTTTTATAAAAATAGCAGCAAAAAGAAAGTTGTTTATTTAACGTACACATGAATTACGCGAGAACGCGAGAAAAATTTTGTGCAATGATTTTCTATGAGTTTCGTTATCATTTAAGCCAACGAAAAAGTTATAACAGACTTCGGTTGGTGTTGCACGATGAAGTTCCATCCCTTGCCAGTGTTTAACGATTTCAAATGTCCTCGCTCTAATCTGATTGACGATCTGTCCGAGGGACGTCCTTCTTCGGTCGAAGACAACGTTAGCGCTGTGCGGCTCATGATAGAGACTGGCAAAAGAGTGACCTACCATCAGATTCGTACAAGCTTGGGCAGCGGTATAAGTCACGTGGGTGTTTCGTAAACTAAAAATTCATATACCAAAAGACAGTGCTCAATGGGTGTTTCCTTTGGACGATTTGCCTACTAAAGTATAACGAGGTCGAAGCGTCGGAAAAAAATGTTGGCCTCTTTCTTCGGAATGACAGGTAATTATGCAACAATTGTATAAGAAGATTAAAACAGTCACTACTGACTGGTCCACAAACAATTTAGGCCTCTTGTTTTGGAAACAATTCGGTAAAAGTAACCTTGAAGTAGGATTCTTCTTCATCACAACAACGTCTCACTATACACCGCCAGACAAACAACTAATTATTTGAGGGCGACAGGTATAGAAACACTGCCTCACTAACCTTACAGTTTCGACCTCGCAACGTGTGATTTTTATTTATTTCTTACATTAAAAGAAAAACTTCGAGGAAGCCGTGGCTGCATATGAAAAGGCCATCGAAGTGACCCCTGAGTGCGAGTGGGTAGAGCGTTTCTCTCAGTTGTACCAAGGGACGCAGCGACCTATTGATCTTAACGGACATTATTTAAAAAAAAAACACAAATAACTTGCTAGTTTTCTTAGTTTCTGATTTTCTAGACTTTCAAATTGGCTCACATATCTATAATATACATAACTGAGAGCATGCATGAGCATGGGAAATAACCTTGAGTTGTTTATTTACTATTATATATATATATACGCATATAGTAATATTTATATAGTGTGTTTTTAATTTTTATATGATCGTGTAAAAAATCTAACGCTACGATTCAAGACAGCGCACAGGCATCGAACTTGTCAGTTAACTCGATTCAATAAGGTGAATGTTCCATTTTCATAAGTCGTCCATAAATAATGGGACGGTTTTATGATAAAGCAGAAAGTCTCCTATAGAAATGCAAATGATTAAAATGAAAACCGCATTAAAATCGGTCCAGCGTTCCTCGAGATAGATAATCATACAGTCTTAGAATCAGACAGAAAGCATTTCACAAAATTTCATTTATAACACCCGAGTTAAAATTACTTACTTGGTTATTCAACTGTTGGTGTATTAATAAATGCATATTCATTAGGCTGCCTTGTTTGGTTTAAGACATCTGAAAGAAAAAAAAAACTGTATTCGATTTGGTATAACCTCTGGAAGTTCGATTTGAAAGTTCTGGAGCCTGTGGAAGTTCGTTTCTAATGATATCATTTAAGAGAAAAGATTTTACAGGTCACTAAATATTCTTCAAAACTTCCCTTTTCAATTTTTAGATCAAATTACGGTTTTTGATTATAATCTGAATTCCGACACGTTCCTAATTTTGAGTTGACTTTATCGAGATGACGGAAGTTTTTGATAGGGTTTGAGTCCTTGTGACATTTTTGAGTTACATTTTTTCTAATAACATTACAATTATTTTATTAAACGCATAGTTAATATGTAGTGACATAATAAATATATAGGGTTCATTAGCCAGAATATTAAGGAAACTCGCCCGTCTTTATGACGTGTATGTATACTCAAAAGGTGGTAACGGGATTCTGTCACTAAATCTAACATGTCTGTCCATTCGTGTGTTCAATTGGCTGTTTGTTTGAACCTCATTTAAAGGCCTCTATTATTTAACCTTAAAAAGTAGCCCACTTCAAACTTTTACATAGTTTGCGTTACTATGTATTATGTCGAATATTGCAATACATAACAAAGATAACACAATGCAAAAATATAAATAGGGTCTCCATACAAAAGATGTGCTTTTACATAGTTTTTGTGTCATCGTGAATACTGTAACAAAATTGTATGATTGTATTACATACTCTCACGAAAGGAAAACAGATAAAAAGAACACTTGCTTAGGTGTTCGATATCTGTCAATCCTCTGAAATCAATATTCAATCATTTGGATGAGATTCGTAGTGGAGAGGCAGATTCGAGGGTCAGCGGTGGGATGCATGCTGCATATTAATGCATGTTGCAGGCAAGCGTCTACTATGGATTTCCGCGAATTAACACCTCACACAATACAATAGATGAAAAGAATCAGCTACACTCTCGCATCCGCACGAATCCGACTTGCACTTGGTCGGTTTTTTTATTTATTACTAGGGATTCTATTTTACTAGTTATAAAGCATCTCCATCTTATTTCTACAAGCTATATACGTGCAGCATTTCATTGAAATGTATCGAACTTTTATTATATAACAGGCTGCATGTTCGAACAATTCAATGGAAATGATTTAAATAATTATACCGTGGAAATCCAAACCATAAATAAACAAAAAGACTTCCTTATTTCGGTACTAGTACAAACAAATGATAGTTTCACGAAAAAAATCTAACAACTACTTGTGTGACCGTGCAATTGTTTTTCTTCTGAGCATCCTTCGAAGCGTGTTGGTTAACATGAATTTACGTCAATTCAACATTTCTTCGATGTAAGTCATGAAGTTTTTATTCATTTGATACTTTCAAGCTGCACATGCAATATGAATTGGAGTCAACTTTCCTGTATTAAACGATAGTGTTTGGATTTCAAAACTGTAAATGCCTCTTTCCACGAAGGAGATGCAAAAGGTATGTGGCGATATGTAGAATAGGGCCCGCAATGTATGAAAGTACCTGCTAGACAGAGGTAATAGCTAGACTAAGGTCAAGCTAATTATCTCTGTTTAGCTTCATTTTGATTAGGTCCTGTTTTCGATTCCAATCATACGTTTCTCTCTTTTTCGATCGAGCTATCGCTTTTGCTTCGTATATCGATTGCGGTTATTGTAAATTATTGCACAGGAATGCATCAGTAGGAGATATAAAACATCATGTGTATAACAAAGAAATTATTTTATATGTTGTGCTAAATTTCACATGAATCTGTCTAGCTGCGTTTGCATGAAAGCGTTACAAACAACCGAAGCTGGTCACAACGTTTGTAATGTTATAACAATAAGACATAGTACTGAAAAAAAAAGCAATGTAAAAAATCTTATCTTTTATTCTAATTTACTACGAATTTCTTATTAATAAATCATTAAATCGTTAGTTCTAGTTTACTAACACAAATACTTGTTTTAACAAAGCAAACAATACGTATGGCCATCAAAATAAATTAAAATTAATGACTTTTAAATGTTTTAATCATAAGGAGTTAGACAGATAAACATACGTAAGCGGTTATCTACATATGACGTGATAATGAGTTCTATAAATCTTCTAAATTTCATCGAAATCGGTTAAGTTGTTGACGAGTTATAAGTAAACATGTAGAAAACCAAACAAAGTTAAACATACAGCAGCTTATAGTATAATAGAAAATTGTGTTATCGATTAATACACTAAAGTTCATTAAAATCAGTTTAATCGTTGTTGTGCTATAAAAAAAACATGGAAATGAACAGACAGAGAAATAAACAAAAAGTAGTCTATCTCCGTGCCAATTTCATCAAAATCTGTTTAGCAGTTTAGGCGTCGAAATTTAACAAACAGACATATTTTCATATTTATAATATTAGTA
This sequence comes from Eumeta japonica, assembly GCA_005406025.1. Classification (NCBI taxonomy): domain Eukaryota; kingdom Metazoa; phylum Arthropoda; class Insecta; order Lepidoptera; family Psychidae; genus Eumeta; species Eumeta japonica. The sequence continues at coordinate 17,840 of BGZK01001136.1, forward strand.
TAGATGACACTCACCATTTTATAGTAGCGCTGCTTTGTCAATACAAAAGTATATCAAATTGAATGGGGCCGGTGAATGTCATTATGGTGCTGGCATATATTACTCCGAAAAACGACGTTATTTTTATGTTAGTAATAAGTTTAAACCGATTTCTTTTAAAATGTTTATTTGATCTGCTCCAAAATAAAACCCACGAGTTTTTTAAACATAAATAAATTAAAGTACTATTGATAACACAAGATGTCGTTTTAATCTGTATAGTTTTACACCATTATCGTCGATAATTTATAACAAAAAGAACTTTGAAAGATTGTATTATTTTCCTGAAACTCATCATGAATAAATACATCGGCAAGTACACGCGTACATTAGAATGGAATATCTGTTTACTAACTCATGAATAGCTTTAGGGGTTCTACGTGAATTAGTATTAACCGAACTATATTTATGTCAATGTTTTTTTTAAATATGTATTTTCGATAAATATAATAATAATTTATGCTCATGCCTATTTCCCAGAAGGGCATAGACTACAGATTTCCACATAGTATACTATTTTAGCATATCTCTCTTGCCTCACTGACATCCATTAATCTTTTCATGTAAGCTCGTTGGTTTCGGGAACTTAAAATTTAGTCCTTTTTTAATATGCCACCAATATGGTCTGAATAGGATTTTCTAGGGGGACCCTTGCCGACTTTGCCGACCGAAATATATATTAAATAATTTAACACCATCTAGTAAAACTTTACCTAAGCTCGTTCTAGTATTACATTCGAAATCATGGAGTTTTGGTTATAAGCAGTATAACAAAATTAAACAATTTAAAATATCGTACCATTTTTTCTATGAAAAGTAAAGCCACGTTTTGATGTGATAACATCTTATAAATCGATGAACGCCGGCTGCACGCACGAAAAAGCATGACTCATTGTCGCGTTCTGCTTGAGCCGAGCGTGCGAGCGAGAGCGCGGAAAAATAGAGAGGCACGATCGGCCTAAGCGTTCGGCTTGTGATGCATCTATATCTTTATCGTATAATTTAAGTAGAAAAACATTTGAATTAAAGAGTGCAAATAAATCTTAATTTATCGAAAAAATTGTCATTTTTAATTAACTCCTTCTTTGTATTATACAAAATAATGATAATTCAGTGATGATAATTCAATTCAATTTATAAAAGTATACAATTTTTCACACACCTCAATGTTTTTTTATGATATTATCACGTAAAATTATCGTCTATAAACCGACTTTACAGACAACCAATTTTTTATCAACTCTTATATTAATCCTGGTATATTTCACGTAGAATGAGATGCGTCAGAAAGCTTTTCAATCGATGTAATACAAAAAAAAAAGACGACGGAAAAAACGCCAACACACGTGGCGTTGGACATGGTTCGTGAGCGCCATCTGTGTATTGCTTTCACCGGCCAGCTCCATTTAGTCATATTATCGTGTCGAGCGCTCATACATTTTATTTCCTACAAAGAAATATAATACTTCTAATATCGTATTATAATATTATAATAATTCCAATGCAATTTTTATCAGCTCATCATCTACGCGGCGTTTGCAAAATGAACCGGCATACAAAATATAGTCATTAATTCCGACTTCAGCATCAGCAAGGCGGGCGGTTGTGCTGCGCGAGAACAACAGGTAGACAAATGTTGGCGGCGCTGGTATCGACAGGCTTTCGATGCGAATTCTCCCATTATCCGAGATCACGGTCGGGCGGACGGCGCCTGCGCGGCGCGGCGAGCGCGGGCGACGGCCGGTGGCCGGAAATTTTTCCGCCGGTTCATTCATCAATAGTGACGTATTTGTACGGCCGCCGGGCGCTTGGAATTGCCGGTTTTAAGAGGGCTTCGCCGCGTCGTGATCGGTACACGCGCTGGATTTACAAGTTCTCCTATTTCTATACGTATACGCTGTTCGTATGCGTGCGTAAATTCAGTTCTACTGAATACCCGGATATGTTGACCAGTAAAATTGTTGTTCTAATGTTTAGGAGGCGCTTTAAGCATAGAGTATTTTACAAATACTGAATTATCATAGATGATTTGATTTTAATGTTTATCTTGAGTGTGCCGACTAAAAAGGACTGCAAACCTAACATTAAATATTTATGTATTAATTAAAGCTTTACGCACTTTATCAATGATAAAATTTATGGACATCTGTCTGAAACACTACCCTAATAACGATAGGGTGTGGGTAGGCAATCTATGTGATATACATATATTTCAATCTCTGGCGCTCGTGAGTTCAACGACCGTTAAATTCGGTTTTCGCGTTCTGGTCTTATAAGATAGTCGCGTTGTGTCGGGTTCTAACTCAGATTTTAAATTTTGAAAACCATTATTGAAAAAAAAATTAACACAATTCTTTTATTTCAGATTGAGGGCTTTTTTTATATCTCCGTCCCCGTGTCATGGCGACCACGGCCCTTGTATTCTATTTGTTAGGTTTATTCTGACTCTGCTATCCGTCACTTTTATTCCCAGGGACGGCAGGGTAGGGTTATATTAATGTATTTTTCGTGTATTTTTATTACTTAGCTTTTGTTTTTTTCATAACCCTTATACGTAACTTATGTCTCTATTACCTTTTTTCTTGAGCAATGTCTTATTTGTTATTTATTTCTGTATTACAATTGCTACTGTTAATTAATAATTTTCCCTACCATCCTAGAATCATTATCTTATAAATAAATAAATCTGACATTTTAGTTTATTTCAAATTTTACTCTTTCAATTTTTAATCCATGTTCATTTCATATGCACCTTTCTTTTTTCTTAACTACTTTATTTCTATATCACTTATTATTCAACTTTATGTATTAGTTTACCGGTATAGCAAAATTTCATAAACTTTTCTCTACTTATTTATCATCCATGATCGTCGGGAGGTTCCGCCTCCCGACAATGACGCAAATTTCCACCTCCAGCGCTACACGATCCCGAAGGAACACTGAGCATTCCTCGAGAACGTGTAGCATGTCCTGGATCATTGCGGGGTCACAGGGGCAATACGGCGAGTACTTCAACTTAAGCCTGTATGGGTATTGTGCGAACCCGCCGTGTCCCGTAAGGATTTGGATCATGAGATTGAGGGCTTAGATCTTAATCCCTCCATGCTGGGAGGACGCGAGATGGGAGTTGTTAGCGATCGTTGTCACAGTGCGACGACAACGTCAGGGTCGATGGCTCAACATGCTCCCGGAGACACGTAGCGATTGGTTTAATTTCATGTAAATTGAAACTGAATAGTCAATCTGTCCGTGAACAGATCTAAATTTGGTAACCACCTCTGATGTTTACCATCACCCCTACGGTTATTACGGTTTAATCTGTTGTTGAGCAATTGTTCTATTATTTCGCAAAATTAGCAATGATTAGAAAGCTATTGTTTGTATAAATAATAGAAAGCTCGATTAATTAATAGAAAGCATAAATCCTAACTAATAAAAATAAAACAAACCATGAGTTCGTTTTTGCCTAATCTGTCTATTATTGCGTAATTTCCATAATATTGAAAACCTTATGTAAGTTACGGATAACCGTACTGGAGTAAATAATTATTAATATAATAATACAAGATAAACCCACGACTATTTCGCAGAAGAGTAGGTAGAGACTATTGATTTATACATGGTACGATGAATGCATGTCTCTTGTTTCATTGACATCCACAAGTCTTGTTAAGCACAGTTCATCGTTTTCGTGTGCTTAATATTTGGCCTTTTTAAATATACCATCAATTTAGTCTGCATATAATTTTCGAGAGCATCTCTGGCCGATCTTTTCGTCAAAAACATTTGCTATAATAATTTGTTTTGTCATTCTACTTTCATTTATCCTTTCCAAATGGTCAAACCACCGCATCATACCTCTTTCTACTCTAGTCACTACATCTTCCTTCAAACCACACCGCTTTCTCACATCACTGCTTCAACATCTATCTTTCAGAGACACTCCACACATACTACGTAGAGATCGCATCTCCACCGCATTGATCCTATTTTAATTTTTCCTTTGCCCTATCCAACCACTTCACTACCATACGTAAAAGTAACGATCGGGACGCCATTATGGATAACCAAACGAGTTTGTCGTGAGACACTTTTACTATTACATAATGACAAGTAAGGCTCCATTGCATGTTAAAATTACTTCACTACCATACATAAAAGTAAGGATCGATTATGGATAACCAAACGAGTTTGCCGTGAGACGCTTTTACTATTACATAATGGCAAGTAAGGCTCCATCGCATGCTAATATAAATTATTAAGTGATTATAATTCCGTAGAAATTGACGTAGGTCCTCATTGGGACAGCGAGCTTGAGATAGCGAGTTCGCGAATCGGTAAAAAAATGAAATATTTGTGAAAAAGCTCTCGTCTTATTAAGACCTGTTAAACCAGCAGTGATGTTGAAGTGTAAGTATGACACGAAATCTTCAGATGTGCGTTATTATCGCTGTTTCCTGTTTATACTTTATTTAAAACAACATGTCAGTTCTTTAGATTGAAGAGACTTTTAGAAAAGAAGGGAGTAAAATAATAAACACCTAGTAACCCAAAAGTACAATAATTCACAGAAAATTATATTAAATATCATAATTTAAGGCGTAATATTGTTAAGATGAAATTCAAAAATTACATCGAGAATATTATGGTTATTGAAACGGCGTTCAAGAAAAATATGAGCCCTTTTGTTCAAGTAGAGACAAATTATAAAGTTCTACGGCACTGTCAGCGGAATGCCAATTTCCAATGACATTCTAATTTGCAATTTTAAGGTTAAATATTACCAATATATAATTTAAAATATTATCTATATACAAAGAAATTATTCTTTGCGATGATGTATCACTTATCGAATTCTGTCAAATGGTTATAAGATTGGCAGCTGTCAAGTGAGTACCCTCTGGCTACACTTTAAAACAAACACACATTTCTCCAAAATTAGAAGTTGAAACTACTTTAAACAAAAATAATGTATCATTTTGCTCCAAAACCTGATTAAATAGATATTCTTAATTACCTTAAAGACTGCGAAACTCGAATAATTACATAGATAGCTTAAGCAAAGTGATCAACATACACTCAAAAAGTTTCGAGGTTACGCCCTGAAAATTTATTAGATAATTATTATAGGAATTTCAGCAAAAACACAATAACATTTAGTATAACGATATAAATTATAGGAATATATTTAATTGACAAGTTTAAATGTTATCTGTTTATTTTTTAGGCGTTGGAATGTCAAAATAAATATTTTAAAAGTCTGCTGTACTTTATGTTTCCGAAAAGAATTATAAACTACTAACATTACAAGCAGATGTTAGAGTAAAGCGTTTAATAGGTCGGAATCAGTGAAGAATCTTAATTCGAAATGGTTTAGAAGTCCTGAACAATCAAACACATTACCCAATATACGAAATGACAAGGGACCTAGCTATGTTGGTGCCATATAATTAGGTTTTCGTCGGCCAAACCTATTTTTGGTAATTTATAAAAAAGGAATGATGTCTATCTTGGACCGTTTTGACATGTTTGGCTTTGTTTAATCTGACCGCTTATTCTTTCACGTGACAGGAAGGCTATGACTTTTGAAATTTTCTTGTCAATAACGGAAAGCGAATATTGATTTGCCTGCACATACTGGCGATTGAGGGTCACTCGAGGAATGCGGACACTATACACTATACAGTTCTCTTTCATGTGAGGTTAAAGTTCTGCACTGGTTTCATATAAGTCTATTACTAACTTTAGAAATTCCGTGATTATTAAATATCTAATAATGCTCAAGAAAATTCTCTGTAGTAGAGCCACACCTTAGCCAACTTGGCCTAATGGGCCGTAAATAGACGTGAAGTAGCAACTCCCGCTGTCGCTTTTCGCCCAGTGAGTCAGTGTTCCGGTCGCCCACTTTCTTTTTTACCTTTCCGTCATTCCGATCTCCCTCCGTTAAATATCCTATTCTCTTTTAAAAGGCCAGCAACGCATTGATGATTCTTCTGGGGTTGCGAGTGCCCATGGGCGGCGTTGACCATTTACTCTCTGATGGCTAGTATGCTCGTTTGACTCTCAAATGTGCGATAAAAAAAGAAATGTGTATAAGGAGAAAGTAATGTTAGGATAATAAAATTTTACCTCAACAGTAATCAGGAACTTGAAAAATCTTACGTAAGAAACCGTTAAACAGCTGTTACCTATAGGGTTAAGTTTTATGTAAGGGCTTGTGAGCTTAAAAGCACCCTTATTATCGGTATAAAAGGTTCGCGTACTGAATATTGATTAAAGGTAAGAAATTCTCTCGTGTAGAACGTACGATCTACCTTCTAACTATTACCTACCTATCTACCTACCGATCGACTCTGGTTTAGTAAAATCAAACTTTCCGCATAAATTTCATTATAAAATACAATATTATTCAAATCGTTTCCATTTATGACTATCTGAACTACAGCAGGTTAAGGATATAAATCGTAAATCATTATAATTGTACGTAGCTATCTTGTAGTAAGGTGGGTAATGAAAGTGGTCAAGCGCGTGTCGGGTTCATGAGATTAATGTTCCATACTGTAGTATTAATACTCTAAACAGACAAAATAAGTTTATTTAATTGCTACTTGGCTTGTATTATTTAATCGAATACGTGTGCCAAAGTGGTTAAAAGATTATATTTATTTATCTAGAGTTCTGCAATTAAACTGTCACAACACAAACCAGACGATTTAATTCTAGGCGTTAATAATATAAGTTATTACTATTTACAAAGTGTTAATTAACTTTTTTTTAATATTTTGTGTTTCTATACATACAATAAAAATGATTTTCTTTGTAACAAAGAAAACCGTTTGAACGCTCGTTATGAAACTATATGACCAATTGAAACAAGAATGTCACTGGATGGTTTTAGGGTATTTATATTTTAAAATCTTCATGTTTTTTAGAGTTTCGTACCTAAAAGGTGTCAAGGGTACCCCATTAATACAAGCTACCGCTGTCCATCTGTCTTTTTTTAATCGTAATATGTAGACAGTCATAATGTGCACAGAGTATGTGTTTCATTTGCCGATGTAATAACAAATAATAAAAATAATATTAAATTAAAAAAATAAAAGGGGCTTCGATACAAAAAACGTGCTTTTTTTTTTGGGATTTTTGCTTGATTTTAATAATATGGTTAGATAGAGCTTGAAGTGTTCCGATCCGAGAGAGGTGTCCGACAAGGTGACCCTATTTCATACAAATTATTTTCAGCGGTTCTGGAGATGATCTTCAGAAGCCTAGAATGGAGCGAAAGTAGAACGTAAGCGATGAAAACTTAAACCATCTACGTTTTGCAGATGATTTTGTCCTATTCTCTGAGTGCCCCAGAAAATTAGAGCAAATTTTACAGCAACTATCAGACCAAAGCGCGGAAGCAGGGCTATTTGATGAACGTCACAAAAACAAAAGTTATGATCAACTCTTCAAAGACAAATAAAACCTTAATAAATAGGGCACAAATAGAATATGTCAAAGAATATATTTGTCTAGGACAATTAATTTCTGTAACTAACAATATGTATGAAGAAGTCAATAGAAGGATAGCTAATACTTGGAAGAGATATTGGTCGCTCAGTGAAATTAGGAAGGATTACATGTCGTTTAGGGAAAATAAAAGGTTTATAATTTTTTATTCTGCCTTGTTTGATATAAGGTAGTCAGATACGGACACTGACAGAAAAATTATAAAATAAAATGTATTTTTTCAGAATAGCATAGAAAGAAGCGTAAAAAAAAGGTAAAGTATGAATGAAAGATATAAAGTATAAAACTAAATTCAAAGACGCAGAATCGATATACAGACCATGGCTTCTTTCTTAATATATATCCTATACAGTGGCGATGTATGGGATATATATTAAGAGAAAAACAAAAGAAATGGACCAAAATAATAACTGAGTGGTATCCAAGGGACGGTATTAGAAATAAAGGACGAGAAACTCTACGAAATCAGTTGAAAGCTTGTCGTTGATCACATAGCTTGTGAATGCGCTGATCGCAAAAATAAAACTCACTAGTCAGCGCTTGAACTTCGGTATACGTATATCTCGACGAGCCTCCCATTTAAGTAAAAATAACTGAATATATTATTTAGAACAAGTGTAAACGCTTCAAGTTTATTGAAGATTTGCAGCACTGAAAAATTCTACCTCAAAAAATAAATGGATTTAAAATAAATATGAGTAGGAAGATAGAACGGAGGGGAAGATAGGGATGCAAATAGGGGTTGTTTACGCTTAAAAAATCCTATTCACGAATATTTTCGTCTCACCGGATTTATTTTGTGTTTTTATTTTTAGCTTGCGAGCGCAGTTCTCAATGTTGTTTATATTCGTCACACGCACTGTAATACAGAAGAGGTCTGTTACAGTCAGCATCAAGCGAAAAACTCGTTGGAAAGAAAGAGTCGCATTTATATCGAAAATCGACTACCATTTCTACAATTTAACCAAAACGAATGAGTTTTAGCCATGTGAGTGAAAATGACTTTAAAAGAATTAATTCGCTTGTAACCTCTCAACCGTCACAACCACGGTCTCATGTGTCGGCTGTTACAGCTACTGATATATTCTTTGGCGTGATTGAAGAACTAAGAGTTAAAAAGTATACCATAATCGATAAAATTAAAACACTTTGATTAGGCTTTACGTAAAATAATCTATAAAAAATTTACATTTCACTTTAATTTTAAAATTAATGAATAATTTATATTACCATTTAATACAAGTAGTTAACTTTTTTACTTACTTTATACACCTTTAGTTTCGTAGCCTCTCTTCTCAGCGAATGAATCGGTACATCTCAACTTATTAACAAATCGAAATATATCCTTACTACTTTTATGTAGTACATGCCACTGATGTGGATGCCTACTGAAAAAACTTTAACTCTTTCAACAACCCGAACACGTGCACAGGGCCGCGGAAAGCGTGCCCCGTGAGGCGACTTCCTTTTCAAATTGACCCGAGTTTCCGGTGTCCCGAGAACGTCTTTTTGACTAACCTCCTAAGTGGGTTACATAAACTCCGTTTCAGAAAATTCTAAAACAGCCTATAAACTGTTAACAATCGTATCCTGAGGAAAGACTTGAAATAACTTAAGTATTGCATTAGAAATTCCAGCAATTCCAATAGTAACAATCTCTTTGTTTAGTAGAACATGTCTTGGAAAGTTTTTAAAAGACACGCCACATACGATTTCTTAAATTTTGAAATCCTTTATTAGGACATGCATACAGGTGTGAAAATAATTCTTTCATTCACAACTTATGATATTATAAAATATTTTTTATACAACACAACTAATAATATTATCAATATTTAACTTTTCGCTGCAAAAACTTATTTTTATCCAAAAGATCCATTTTGAGCTAACATTGCTGATGTACTTAGATCTGAAGAACCCTTTCAACACCCTACTTGCATAAACAATATCTCGTCACTTACAACAGATATCCAATTCACACTGCTCAACGAAGACAACACGCTACTTATTTATTATTGAATTACCATTAAATTATTCTTTTATTTAAGAGGATGGCTAATAAGGTAGTTTTTTGCAAAGTAACGATCGATAGTCTGAATTAGATCATCTCGCTATCTTGAAGTGAAATAAATATTGACATAGTTGAAATTTTTAAATAATGTAAATATGTAGTTAATAAAAATATAAAGTCCATTTTAGATGGTGTTTACTAGTTATAAACACTATTCCAAAAGTTGGTTGGATAATGAAGTTTATATATGAAGAAGAAAAATATTTTTAATTTTTATAAAACAACAGTCTGTGTCTTACTAACTTTAAACAAGCAATTACTTTTGGTAATTAGGAGTCTATAACAATGGCTGTTCCATTGTTATAAACTCCTAATTACCAACTAAGCTATTGATAAGGGTACACTGAAAAAAATGCTTAAGAAATAATTTTCATCTAAGAGAATTGATTTCTTTAACACCATCGTCTTTCTTCAAAACCGTGTGTTTTTGTAGTAAGACGATATTAATAAAGCAAGATATCGTGTTTTTTTCAAACGACATTGTCATTCTCTAAAGACATTGTTTATATACAAGATAACAATGATTCGATCAAGTCAATGGATGCATTTTAATATAATTTTTTTAGATTGTTTTAAATTGAATAATCAATATTTTCGTTAAAAATAGTAATGCTTTACCACCAAATGAAAACTGGTTTTTGACTGGAATTTGTGAAGTATTGAAACAACAGAACCGTATTTTTGTTGCAAATGATTTTCTGTTTTAAAATAAAACAAATAAATTGGTAGGAAACGATCAAGCGTTTTGAGTTTAATGACACAATATTATTCTTTTAAAAAATTGAAATTTTTCATTGAAGACAATTATTTTCGCATAAAAATATAACGTTTTAAATCAAGTCCCGTATAATAGAAATATGAATGGATCGAAAGAGAAGTCAATAGAAATGGAGCCATACGTGAAAACGAGACAGTTTTAGAGGATGAGCAGCCTCAGAAACAGGGGTATTTAACTGATCATTCAAAATCAATTTTGGATAAGACGTTATGTAATTATGGTAATTAAATTAAACTTATCCTTAAAATTTTATCTAACTGGTATGATATGAATTTAATGAAATTAATCTAAATACTTGAAATTTAAGTTAATTTCAAGTTTACGAAATTAACGTCAAAAATTCTGTATCTAGTTTTATATTAAAAATAATTTAGCATTAGGTAAATAAGTTTTCTGAATAATTTTACACTATTATGGTTTTAGTCTTCTATTAATTCATTTTCAAAAAATGGGACTCTAGGTTACTTTTGTGTCGATGTTTATCATACGAGTAGTTATAATTAGTAATAAATTAATTATCATTTCAAGTAAGCCAAATATGCATAACTTAAAGTTTACAACAAGAAAGGTTACATTGGGAAGTTTAGATGTTTAGAATAAACATTTTTTAGGCACCAAGAGCAATGTCATATTAAAGCTCTTTTTGCTTTGAATTAAAAATTACACATGTTTGTTGATACATTTCTTACAATAAAAAAATTTCAATAGAATAAAAGTTCAGTAAAAAGCTACCGGATACTATTCAATGGTAGATGTGTATAATGCATACTTATTTGAATATTTTTAACTTTTTCTTATCGAACAGAAGTCAGTATCAAAATAGTCGTTATTTTAAAATTTCAATTTATGATATCCTAATATTTGTAATTGTGTAGTTCCTGTATTCTGCGTATAAAATAAATTATGACTTTACTAACTCAGCGCCAAATAGAATTCAAGAAGATAATTAATTCATGTTGTAATTATTATTACTGTCTATATTAATTGGAGATGTAAGAAGTAAAACTGCGGTACCGAAAGTTACGTGTGCCCGACTCGTACTTATCGTTGATTTTTATGATGGTTATAATAAAATTATAATTCACAATATTTACCAATTTGTAAATGTTTTAAAAAGGTTTACTATATCTGACGAACGGGAATGAACAAGCTTTTCGCATCGGCGTATTATTCTATATATCTCTCTGTGGTGCGACACATGTGTGAGTTTAGATCAATTACACTATTTTTTTATGGATTTAGACTATTTAATTTTGTTTAACTTTACACTATTGTGCTATAGTGCCACAGGTATTTTATAGTTCATCAGGAAATACGTATAAACTGTTGAAAAATGGAACAAACCGTAGGTAACCTTTTAAAGAAATGGGACATCCCAGAGGAGACCATTGATCGCTTTGAAAGTGAGTAATTTATGTATTATTTATGATTAATGTTAAAATTTAGTTAGTTTTCTAGACTCTTTATTAAGAGTTATTTTGTGTTTCATTCTAGTACAGTTAAATCCCTTTTTTTTACTTGTGTAACATGCGTGATCTTGTATGCATAGCAGGATTTATGTTTGTACGTACTATGCAAATCTTTATATTAGTTGGAAGCGATGCCGATATTGATGTATGGTGTCATCTAAGTTGTTAATGTCTACTTTCAGGTAACGACATCACATTAAATTTCTTGAGGGAGTTAAATGATGACTTATTAAAAGAACTTTGTCCACACATTGGCACAAGACTTCTAATAAAGAAAGCGATAAATGCTCGTATAATTGCAGAGGTGAGGCAAACTTGCCTGAATTGAGCTTAGTATTCAACAATATAGGTATATGAATATCTAAATATTTAATAAGAAACTTAAATATCTAATAAGAAAATTGTATCTTATGAGAAAAAAAATAAGAAAATTACTATTAAGTGCATTATTGAATGTAATATTCATATGAAACCTCTCAGTGTTTATAGATTCATTTCTCGAACTCAAAGTTTAACAAGTCATGTTATATAACTGAATTTGCTAAGGATTGTAGAAAATATCATTTCATAAATAAAACACAGAGTAATTTTTTTATCAAAAAAGTCCATACATCATCATTTTTTTTTATCTAGATAGAGGTATATTTTGCCTCATGAGACTTGAGAAGAATTAAAATAGTGTTATTTCATTGTAGGTGCTTTTTGTGTGTACAGATTTTTAATTGCATATTATTTCAGACGTCTACTGCAACTGCATGAGAGCTTACAAATGAAGCAGAAGTAATCAACCTAATCGAATTGAATGATGTGAGTTTTTCATTGAGTGACCTCATATTGAAAGCAAATATTACTATGCCTGACTTTGATCTAAAAACATTATTAGAGACTTCAATATTACATTACTATAACTCAATTGGGTGTTTGGACAATAAAAGAAAAAATAGATTAACTGATATCATAATAAGACATCTATTTTGTCACATAGTTAGTCAGTAAGTATTTTCCAATATCTCAACTAAATAGTATTTATTAAGATTCTTGTTTTGTTTATAAATAAAATTTTGTAATGTTCCTATTATGAAATTAGTATTTATGGATTATATTTGGGTTCGATTTTCACACTATATAAATGTCTATTTGATGAAAATTTAAAGTTTGTCTTGACTCTAGGTATTTATATGTATTATGAGTGTATATTTACAAAAACAGTATATATGGATTGTATCAACTATCTGGTACCTATAGTACAAACCTCGATGCTTAGTTTGGCATAAAATGGTGCTATTTGTGTTCCAAGATATTACTATTATTATTATTTTATATTGTAATAAAATATAAACACTCTGCAGTATTTTTCCTCTAAGTATTATGTCTTTCCTTTTTATTATTAACGTACTTTCAGCCGATTGACCTACGCTGACTACAACATCACCATTGGAAATATAATAACATTATTTCCGTAATTATATCTGCAATACCATTTATTTATTCCAGTAAATGGAAAGTATTTTGTATGTATGTTGCTTCATTCATATGGTCGCATTGACTTTGGTAATAACATTTTGATCCATTAATTAAAGAACTAAATTTCCCAAATGTTCATGGAATAGAAATTAGTATAAATGGGATTTTAGTTAAAATAAAGTTTGTTATCATTCTTATAGCTGGAGATAATTTACGACTTCATAGTATTTTAAGATTTAATGAAAGTTTTTCTTCCACATATTATTGCAGAATTTCTTTATTAACTAAATTTCTGTGCCGAATGTAATTATCTGATGTTGGTCAAGCTTGTAATGTTGTCCACCAACATGATCGTATCAAAGATCATGTCGGTGTTAAAGAAACTTGCATTTGGAATAATCTAAATAATTATAAACTGTCGATATTATAAACTGTTGAAAAATAATAATAAAAATTGTAAAATAGAAGGCAAAAGACTAATGACTGTGAAATGGCTTAATATCAATGGCATTAAGTATAGTGTTAATGATTGTATATTGCATAAATATGAGTGTGGTCGCCCCACTTTTTCAAAATTGTAAACATTTTGATAAATATAGAAGATAAAAATGTATATTTTTAATGTATCACACTAAAGACCATAAATTTTGTAGCACATTATAAGTCATATTTAGTTGAAATAGAGAATAGTGATTTAAAATTAATAAACCTGAATGACTGTTTCAGTATATTTCTAATGTTTGTCTATAAGATAAATAATAAACTTAATGTTGCATTTAATGACTGATTAATTAGTAACTAATTAAGTAACTGAGCTGTGATTTAATAAAAATTAATCTTAAACATCTTGTTTTATTTGATAACCAATTGTATTACTTAAAAATAGGAATTTATTTTGATCAGCTGTTTTATGTTAAACATGTTTTTATTGAAAACTTTTAGTATCTCTTTTTATTAATGAATAGATGTTTAAAATTTAGAAATTATTCATTAAGTATGTATTATTTCAATAGAGGGAAATTTATTGACTGCGTTAATTAAGGTACTTTTGTATATGTGCAAGCGCTTATTAAAATATTTCTCATTATTTAGTAAATACAATTGCAGTAGGTAATTGATGATAAGTACTTTATTAATGTCTGAAGATTTGTCAGAGTATCATTAGTTAATAAAGCGAATATTCTTTTATTGAAATAATACTTAATTTATCGTCTGATTTGAGATGTTAAGTAATCAGAAAAACTGATTATAAAATAATTTTCATTAAAACATGTCTTGAAACCTCTTCCACCATCTCTTTTCAACTGACGTTTACCGAAATTCACTTTCAAAATTTGCATTCTATGTTCTCCTTTTAACGATTGTTCAGGCTAAAACCCGTTCAAAAGAGGACGTGGAATGCAAATTTTATTTTGAAAATGGCTTTTTGTTAAAAGTCAATTTAAAAGGAAATGTTGGAAGAGGCTCTTTATATGACATCCTTTCCGACTCATTTTAAAGAAACCTATTTTTAAGTGAAAAGAATAATAGTTTTCAACGAAGAAATTATTTATCTGAATATAAAAAAGTTATTCATTTAAATTAAAATAATATTCTTGGCTTAACACAAAGAATAAGTATAACCAAGCATGTTATTGTTTTGTTCTGAAGAAACTAATTTTAGACCAAGAAACTTATTTTTAGTGTAATATAAAGTAGTATATCATGTCAAGACTTCAACAACTTGGAATAAATGTCTGCGTTTCTCAGTTCAAAAAATATTTTTTTTATTACAAGAAGTGTACAAATTTACTTTCAGTTTGTTTTTTTGATCCAAGTAAATTTGTTTTTACCATAAGTCGTAAATTTTCAAATTAAAGATGTACAATCTTTGATCAATAAAATAATTTACACATATTGAAATAACTTATTATTCAGAACAAAAATTCGAAAAACTAATGTAAGATAAAAAAAAATCTCTACTTAAGCAAATATTTTGTTTCAATAAGAAAATATCTTCAAAATAACGAATTACTGCTGGCAAAAACATGATGTGTTTCGGTATATATAAATCGACATACTCTTCACTCAATGAGATTTCTTTGCTTGAAGAAATTTTATTTTTATAGCTGCATTTCTGGTACTAGCAATTTTCTGTTCAAATATTGCTATAGATATTAAAAAAATATTGTTTTATGATTTTTCTAGTTGTACGATTAAATAAAAAAAAAAAGTATTGCATAGAGAACAAAACAATACTATTGATCTGTGTAATGCATATATTTTGTTCAAAAAACACTTATTAAAAATTAAGCGACACTGTTTGTGCCAATCTTCTTTATAATTGTCGAGTATGGAATTCAAGCATGAATTCTAATGCGGAAGTGAGATACATAAAATTTTCATTGATAAATGTTAATAATTTAATTAGAACTTAGAAATTATTAGAAAAAATCAATTAATTCTATTTCGGACTTGTTTTTGAAGAAACTTAAATTTCTTAAAATTGAAAAAATCATCAAAAGTCTGACAAAAACGACTAGTTTATCTATAATTTGAGTCTATAATCATAAAAATCGGTGGATACTTAAATATATTTTTGTGGTACCTTATGAAGTTTATTTTAATTAATTTGTACAAAAATTTTAAAGTCAAATTGGACTTGCGTACTATGTTATAAAAAAGTATGGCATGTACAAGAGAACTTATGATATGCACGATCAAGAGTTGTTACATTTAGAATATTGTATATTCTCACATATGCGATATAATCATTCATAAGTGCGATATGGCATATGGTAGTTAACATAGTACCTGTTAAATACTAATGTAATAACAATAATAGTATTTTAATATGGAAAATGTTGTTACGATCGCTTCATTTTCAGCAAAAATAGGAATACGCTCTGGTGTCGTGAGCTCTAGGTTTAGTTAATATTCAGGGAGTTTCTTATTTTTATATCAAAGACTGACTTAATATCTAAAATGCTCTTTTTAATTTATCGAAAATAATGATAACTTCTGGAATTACTAGTTTTTTTGAATCGGCCGTTTCAAATTTTTTCTACGTCGTGCAACGAACGTGGACAAGAGTATTGATATTATATGATATACATAATGACTAAAAACGTTAACTTTTATATATCAAAAGGTTTTATTTTTATATTTATATAACCAATCCCTGACATCACTGTTTTTACATCTATCTTTCAAAGACACCACACATATTATGCAGAGATAGCATCTCCGCCGGATTAATTCTGCTTTCAACTTTCTTCTACCATACCCTACTTTCACGACCACACGTAAGTGTAGAGGTCGTATTGTGAATAGCCAAACAAGCTTATTGTGAGTCACTTTTACTATTCACTATAGCAAACAAGGTTCTATTCACTTTGCATTCACTCTCCTTCTCATACCTATGTCATGTTCACTAACATTTCTAAACAGACTACCCAAGTATACAAACTCTTTAACTTGTTTGACTTTTTCGCTTGTTTAACTCTCTCATCTTCTATATAGATATAACATTCAGTCATGCTTTCCTTTGTTTTAAACATCATGACTTTAATATTTACTTTTCGAACAGAATTATTAATTTTAATTATCATCGTCTATAACTCGCACGCCGACAGCGTGCTTATTTGATCGTAGGTGTACTGGAGACATTTGACAGACAGCTCATCCATTCTTAGTCCAAACTCATACTTATTTAAATCACGCAGATAGGTTGAACAGCCACGGCGAAGCTGTTCATCTCTGTCCAATACTCCTGGGGATATCAAACCAGTCAGTGTGTGCTCCGTATATTCTGACGCAACGATATATGTTTTAAAATTTTGAAAAGGAACAAAGACCATCACTAAATCTCAGAATTTGCGTCGTATGTTGAGTATTTAAGAAATTAATCCACTAATTATTTCTTAGTGATCATGCATCAAAAGTTGCCTAGCGGTGTCTGTTTGATCTTTTCTTAACTAAGATTATCTTTACTTTAAACATGTCTATGAGCCGCCAAGGTGCTTAGATAAAGTGTTCAGTCTAATTAGAAAATAGAGTACTAACATAAATGTAAAATCGCAAATTTTCTCAATTCGCTGATGATATTTGGGCGAGGTCATATTGTTTCGGTCGATTGACCCATTCAAAATAAATATTCTGTATTCAATATGATAATTTGCATCTATACACATTTTCGTCTAAAATAAATATACGACTTGTTAGCTTTAGTGTTGTGTACATATTTCTGAAGTATTATGCTGAAATTTGGGAAATATTAATTAATTCTTTGCACAAATGTGAAACACACGTGTATCCGAACGATTCATACAGTAATGAGTATGTTTTATTTAATTTATTTTTGTAGTGAAACTTCTTAAGCGACAATTCGATAGTCGATAATTTGTCGAGAATTAAGAACGTAATTTCAAGGAGGCGTCACGTTTAGGCACATTTCGTTACACGAAAGAGAAGAATAACATAAAGTGCAGAGAAGCAGACGGAGCATTATGCATTTAAACACCGCGGGCGACCAGAGAGACAGGGGGGAGGCTAAGGACAGCGACATACACACGGCGATACAAAGCCATGGCATAAGATGGTGTCGGCGTGGACGCGTTATACATGTACCCGACAGACGCTATATAAATATGAACAGCGAGGTACCACGTGCTGTGTGATTAGTGACTATCATTGCGTTTTCTGATTACTTGCATGTTTTCCATTTGTGTCCTTTGCTTGTTTGATTATAAGCCTGAAGGCTTATTATGAAAGTATATTTCGAATACGAAAATTAGTCGATAATGATGTTTCTTAATTTTAAGAAGTTTCATTTCTAGCACATGCGTGGTGCTGCACACATAATTTTTTTATGAATGATTACATAATTTTCTGAAATATTCTCAGTTTAATCCTTTTGTATTAATAAGCTCCCAGAATTTTTATTTTATTATTATGAAGCTCAGGAGTGTTCTAAACTCAGTAAAATACATTGAAAACGCTTTGAATTATGAAAAGAACTAAATAATTTGAGTGTATTAATTAGTATCTACAGTAAAGTATAATACCTAATTTAAAATGAATTACAATAACTTTCATTAGTGTATTGTACCTGAATGTAGATGTACAAATATGCGAAGTAGAAATACTAGAAACATTGTGGACTAAGGTGTTACCATTGATACCAACTGAAATTAAAACTTTGTTAAAATTTTTAAAAATTTATCAAAAAGGATTAAACTCTATACTAATATAAAGATCACTTTGATGTAAGTACATATCCATTTAGTATCTTATAGAAACATTTAATATAAATTTATTTCATAAAAATATTTATATAAGGAGTTGGCACCATGGAAATTATTTTCGTTGAAATTTTGATCTTGTTTAACATAGCAGCACGCATATATAGATTTAATGGAGAAAAATTGGCAACAGTTAAAATCTTTTTGTTAGTAGATTTGTGCTTACTGCTCTCATAAAACCGTCATCCCTGGTAAGTTGTTAATAAAATATGCAATATAAAAGTCTAGTATTAGTACTAGTTTGTAAAACGCTAATAACTGAATAGAAACGAGAAGTACAGTTGATGTTTGCTATACGTTGGTGTCACGTAGGAATCCATTACGGCGACTGCTGTTTCGCGTCCTTGTAGAATAAGGAAAGACATAAAATCTTCTAAAATAAATGTAAGAAAAACATTTGCCATCTTTGTGGATTCAAATTAACATATTTCGTACACTTTCAGCAAAAAGTATCTTATTTTTGTATTATTAAATTTTCCCGGACACAGTGAAATACCCTATTCTTTATAATAAATTAATATTGATTACCCACAAATATTGATTTTGCGAGAGTGTTTGTTAGTTTGTCCTTTTTTCAGCTAACAAAGAAGATACTAATACACGTTATTTTTTTGTATAGTTGTAGTTTATGGACTTGAGAATGTCGTAAGTTACTTTAGATCCCAGAAAAATGAAAGTGTTTTGTGGAATAGTAATTATAATTAAATTTGTAATTGACAAACAATTGGAATAAAATTTGGTTTCTAAATTGATTTAATGTTGCTATGACCCCTAACATGCTCTATTTACATTGAATTTGACAGCTGGGCCGAGCTGGGGCTCGGCCCAGCGTACGCCTATTGTCATCATGCTTCTGGAGTGCTTGCCAATAAAAAAATAAGGAAAGTAGAATTCATTGATCATAATGTAAATAATATCAAAAGAAAAAACAGAAAAAATGGTAGGCATAAATGGAGCCAGCCTAATGAAATATTAAAATGGAATAAAGGTGAAAGGTGACAAATGGTAATATTAAAATCTAATATGAGACAATTAAACATTCACATAAAGAATCTGTACAGAAGTAAATAAATTAAAAGAAAATAATATTCAGTTTTTATGTTGGGTATGGTAATTTTACGTTTTTTCTGTTATATAAGATAATTTTAGTGTTGAATAGGACCGAAACAGTTAAGGTGGGTCTCTCGACAGGCGGACCTGTCGCTTCAGTACGGGTATTGTTCAGTTCTATTAGTCTCGCCTTCTCCTTTATTGCTGGTGGTAACTTGAACACTGATCGAAGTAAGATGTGAATCCAAAAAGATTGCTAAGATCGATAGGTTTAAATTACCTAATCAAACTAAACATATGTACATTTTTGTGTACAGTTTTTCATATGTTATCCAAAAAATTTAAAATTTAGTAATTCGATTTTGCACTGTCCTTGATTGATCTCCCTAGCTTTCATATGTATTTTTTTACTTGTTTGAAAGGAAAAATGTCAAATCCACATTTTAAAAAGGTTGCATTCCCCGCTACGGAAAAGATTATTAGACGCATACAGAAGATGGAGGAGAATTAAATAAAAATAAGATATATAACATATGGTTAAAGTAGACGGTATGTTTTGTACAACGTAACAAATTGCATTCCAATAATGCTTCAGTGGAATTCAAAGTTCATTCAAATTTAGTAGTGTTTTGCATCTATGAAACTGCCACATCATCGATATACTGATTTATCGAGATCTATAGGATTGAAATGAAGGGCAGAATTTAAACTGTAATTGATAACAAGATCTGGGTTGAAAAAGGAATTAAATTTGAACTAAAACCGAAAGCAGTGCTGGCATCGAGACAATGGTCGAAGCAGCGACCGATTTATATAAAAGGTGAAGGTAAATCATTCATGATACTCGTATTATTTAATATTTTGAATACAGCGATTAAATAAAGCAACTTATATTTCGGTCCCTTTTTTTACCAATATACAGTTTCAATACACATAAATGAATTATTTTAATAATATTAATTGGTTTAGCTCTCGCATAAATGCATTCAAACATGTGTCCTATTTGTATCAGTCTTATTGCGTATTATGGCCGATTGAAATGCAAATTATACAAGTATCGCAAATTAAATAAATTACAGGGTGCTCTCTATTGAATTATGACGTCCATTATGTAAGAAGTTTCTTAGAAATTTAGAAGCACCTTTAACTTCAGATTTCTCTAATAGCTCTTGTCTAAAGTAAATTTCTCCAACAAGTTCATATGATTCAATAAAATTATTTGAAAATTTCTTTATATTATTTGAAAAATGCTATGAAATGTGCTAATTGTATTTCCTCTTTTAAACTATTTATTAGTAAATGAAACAAAAGATTGTGGGAAGTGAATAAGAAAACAAACACTAATAGTACTTAATTCAAGAAATTTCACATTAAGATACAAATATTGAGACGAGGTCCGAAATATTTGATAACAACGTTAACGGAAGTAATTTTTGATTGGAGGAATCAGTTTTTTTTGAAGTTTGGCGCATTTTATAGGCCTAAAGGTGCTGGCGTCATTAATTTTTAACCACTTTTTCACCTTCTTTGTGGGAGAATCAGCTTTGCCACCGATTGTGTACGGTGCTATCGGTGGTTATAATGGTGACGCGTTTAATTTTTTTTTACGTGACAGAAAAGTGGTTTGTTTTTCTCTAGTGGTTACAGACGATCTCAATTCCCGTTTAATCAACGTAGACTAGTTCTCGTTCATAGGATTGAGCTTCAAAGGTAGTCGACGCGGCTGTGCCAACTACGGAGTAGCCGAATTTCGGCGTTTGCTTTTGCCCTTTTATTTTGACTTTTGTCGTTGGTGGTTTTAATTTTCCTTTAGATACAATAGGGTCCGAGACTGCATCGACCTATGCAGGTCTTTGCTCCTCCACTGTTGTTGGCGGCAAAGCTAAATACAAATATAAACAATTGAAACAAAAATTGTCTTCTTTAATATAAGATCGGGAAAAAAGTTGGTTCGTATTTATAGACAAATTAAAGTGAATTTTTCATCATATTTTATTTAAATTTAATTATAATATATGTCGGCCATTTTGTTTAACTATTTGTTCTCATTTCGTAGCTAGTAATATAAAATCAAAATTAAAAATATCTTTATTTCGTAGGTTAACAACTGTTTTTGACATTAAAGTTACCACCCATTCCAACTGCTAATTCATCATGAAACGAATGGGGAAACTCAAAATTTGCTTTTTTTTATTCATGAATACAAAAATATTGAATAATTAATAATTTATTACTACACTTAGTATTAATATGAAGCAACCTGATAGCAGAAAAGATTCTTTTCATTAACTTATTCAGACACGGTATAATAGCCCTTGCCATAGAACTTTCTTTTGACAAAACGTTTAAACTCATAAAGTGACAAATTTTGAATCATAAAAAAAAGAAACAGCACGAATAGCTCGCTTCTGCAGCACAAAAATGGTGTTAACATCGACAGCGTGACAAAATTCCATAGGTCGCAAGACTATAAAAAAATTGTAATAAACTACTCTGGCGGTACTTCCATACGTAAGTCGTCGAATTCTTTTCATTGAGTATGCTGCAGAACTAAGCCTTTTCCCATTGCTGTAGAAATAGCTGTAGAAATTTCGGGACTTCTGATTAAAAAACTGTAACAAGTAGTTTTGACAGTCCCCTCTTGATGTTAACCGAACACTATTTAAAGAATTCTGAAGAAACCGAAACAGGTAAAAATATGTGGGTTCAAGGTCAAGGTTATATGGTGAATGCGGTAACACTTACCAACCAAACTCTTTTAATATTTAATGAGTAGCTAAAAATGTATGTGCTCTAGCGTTATCATGGTGAAAAGCCACACCCCTTCTGTTGATCAATTCCCATCGTTTTTCTTCTATTTCTTGCTTCAGTCTTATCAGCTGTCGGCAGTAGAGATCCGAATTGAAGTTTTTGCCCGACGGTAAAAGCTCATAGAGTATAATAATACCCTTCCAATCTCACCATACACACAGGGTCAACTTATTGCTCGTTAATCCGTGTTTCACTATAGTCTGTGACAATTGTTTAGCTTTTGACCATGATCTTTTTCAGATGTTCTTGTTGTAGGTAATTTATTTTTCCTCACCAGTCATAAATATTTTCAGAAACGGTTCGGTTTCATTACGTTTTAATAGAGAATCACAAATGAGTATACTATTCAATAGATTTCTTTTAGTGCGTTCGTGTGAGTCCCAAGCGTCGAGTTTTTTTAGTATATGCTGATATTTTAAAATGGGTCAATATTGTTTTGTGGTCAATCCCCACTTTTCCGTTATCTCGTAAGAACTAATGTGCCGATCTTGCTTTACTTTTTTCCAAATGACGTCGAATTTATCCATAAAAGATCGATCAAAGCGAGATTCATCTTTGACATCAAAATTACTGGACTGAAAATGCTTGAACTAGTTTTACGTAACTCATACCGAGACAGTATTATGTCTATAAACGTCATAATTTCTTTTGCAATTTGTGTCTTATTTTTCTTCTTTTTGTAATAAAACTTCAAAGTCTATCGAATTACTACGTTAGGTTCACTCATTCCAGTGAGAGTAAATCAATAGAAAAATGTCGGGACACCGGTTTTACTATTTATTTTTCTTTTTTTTAGAATGTCATCTATTTCATGGTATCAAAACTAGCCAGATACAAACATCTGTTTGTATCAGTAAAATGTTTTGGCTGAACCTTCAGCCAAAACATTTTACTGGAACTTTTTATTTAAAAAATACGATTGAACTTTTTCTCGACCTAATATGTGTTCAACATGTGCCGTTGAGAAATACTAGTGCTTAGTATAACAATATCATACCAAGTATTGGCACAAACATTAAAATCTATCTTTTTATCGTTGTATATTATTAGAAACTTTACATTTTTTTTTGTATATAAGCATGCAGTATAAAAAAGAAATCAATAAGGTTGTCTTGATTTTATTTAACAATTGTCACAATTTTTTTTGGGGTCTTTTAACCAAATACTTGTAGATTAAGAGAGGATTTTTTTTACCTTTCGTCCAAAATAGTACTGAAGGCCTTAGAGACGTACAAGAGCAGTCAAAGGCTTTCATTTAAGTTAAAACAATTAAGAGTTATCACTGAAGAAAGTGCTTCTTTTGTGGATTTTTTGTGGATTTATTGAATTTTCCAATAAGGAATATAAAGTTTTTTCTGTTAGTATAGTTTCAGGGTAAATATTTGTCACCAATTTTATGCGTTGGAATGACGAATGTAGTCTTCCAAGTGAATATTTGTTCTAGGGAGACGACAAAAACGATGATTTGATCAAATATTCAAGGTTCAATCAGTTGATGGAAGATGTTAAACTAAAACTCTGGGGGATGGTTTGATCAAATCCCTTAACTGTTTCAGTGAAAAGATGAAATAATATTAATATATAATAATATATAAATGACAACAACATAAACTAACGTCCATTTTCTAGAAGGGTAGGCAGAGACTATAGATTTCCACATGACACGATATTGTTTCGATGCTAAATATATTTATTTAGTAAGCCATGCATTATTAAATGTAGTGTAGGTAATATGACGATAGTCCTTGAAAAACGATTATGTATTCGAAATTAATTATCAAAAGAAATAGCTGTTTAAGCTGATTTTTTTAAAAATTAAAAGAATATTTTAAAGGAAAATTGAAACATCTTTAGTGAACGTAATTAATAAATAATTATGTTGATATATTTCTATTAAAACTCATTTTTGATTTGTTGCATTTAAAGTTACGAATTATTTTATTTTTTTACCAGCACATTTTTTTTTGTTTTATATTTTGAATTGTTTACAGAAATGCTTCTCCTTTTGTGTCCGCGTCCCACCAATGGAACAGACATGCGTCGTGGAATGAACTCGGCACTTGACCCTTTAATGCTCTGATTTCTGAATAAGGACAATTTTTCTGCTATTTAACGTAGACTTAGATTAGTCCATGGAAATGTCTTGTTGTCGATAAAGAACTTGATTCAATTTCTGTTAAATTCTTCTAAATTAAAAATCTTATTCAACTATCGGTAGACAATCTGACAATGAAGTGTTATTGGTTGATTTAATAATTAATAGAACTTTTGAAGTTAAAGCACTGTAATCAATAGATTAAGATTCTGGTAGATCTTTTGAAGTTGAAGCACCGTTGTCGGTTTTTAAGGAAGCTGCTAAGACTTTGCTGATTAATAAGCAGATCGAAGTTCTCTTTCCTAATAACTTTCTAATCAATTTTTTTTGGAAATAAACGAGTTTGGAGTTCTGTCTTTGGTTCTGTTCTAAATAAAGCTTTGTAAGGAGGTCGTTTAATGATTCGATGAAAAGAAGAGTTCTTCAGGGATTAAACAACATAACAATCTATGGCACATTATTTTGTGTCATTGTAAGTTAGACAAGCATGAAATAAAGTTTCATCATTTAGATTTGATCGTTTCGCTGATTCTAGAGTAGCTGAAAATGTAGGTCTGCTATTTACAATTTTGCATGTTGGCTACAGGCTTGTTAATTCTTCTGTAAGAGCAGTTCACGGTCTCTCACGCCCGTTGTCGCTTTGTGATATATGTACAGAGATAACCCACTAGCAAAAACAATTTAAATACTTTCGTCGGCAATTCAGCAGCTCTTTTGAAGTCAGAGGTCAAAGAAAGCTGAATTTGGTCGCATGGTCCTGATAGAGTAATAGCCTTTTGTAATATATATCGGAGGTAGATCGTAAATGAACAAAATCGACTTGGCCACGATGATTGACGTTGTTAGATACAATTGGGCAATTTGATCCACAGTCTTGGGATTTTCTTTTAGACTGACTGTGCAGAGCTTTAAAAACTCTAGTAAAAGGAAAGTAGAATTTTATTTATTCCTCCGTGGTCAATTGACTGATGGGTTTTTCGAAGTATGTGACCTTAGTCATAACTTTGTGACAGCGTTCAAATGAGTGTTATTTTTTTATTATCAAATAACTATGCATGATTTTATATATATAGATAAAATTATCTATATCATATTTTACATAACACAATATAAATATGTTATGTAAAATATGATATAAAGTTGCAAATTTTCTGCTAATAGCTTAAGAAATGAAGAGTATGTATATTTGTTAAGCTTTACAATATTTTAACAAGTACATTTTAATACATCCATCATTAGGTACATTGGAAAAACTACTCAAAAGCCACAAAACAGATCAAAATCGGTTATTCTGTTTAAAAGACATGTCCTTTAATAAAATTTAAAATAGTGCCTTTTTAAATACACTTTTAAATTTGCTGATGGAGCAATTCTTGAAAGGACATCATTTTTTTACTAAAAATAACATTGAATTCCACAATTTAATTAACGGGTTAAAACTTTTGTTTGAAAACAAAAAAAAAAGCGCTATTATGATTTTTAAACTCAAAAATGTACAAGAAAGTCATTTCTCTGAGCTAAATAGGGTGAAGGGTGAAGCTAAACATGGTAGAGTGAAGTTCAGAGATGGCCTCATGGTCAACCGTTTTCCGAATTTGTCTGTTTCATTTCTTTCTAAGCATGAATCAATTGTTTTACATGTAGGTCATAAGTTAAGTTTGAGGGTTATGGTAGGGGCTCGCGCAAGCTGGGGCCCAGGCGGAAAACGCCACCTCGACTGTATGACCAGTCTCACACTGTCAACGCACGCTTGTGCCACACATCACGTTCACTCAGTTCTAAATCTCTAACACAACACATTAAAGCCATCTTGTTTTAAATTCTCCTGTTTCATTCAAATATTATGTTAATTGATTGACAAGTGCGACTATACTAATTGTTGACATTCTGTTAATCTGACAGGACGGTACGGTGTCATTATTTTGAGAAACGTTTTTCGTTAAACGGTAAACTTCATTGTGGTAATGAACAATTGATTATATGAAATTTTACTTTTGCGAGTTCTGTTCAGCAGCACCGGATTTAGAGGGGAGGGGGGAGAGGGGGGGGCAGCAATTTCAGGGAGCGCCAAAATCATAATAAAATATCATGATATAAATATGCTTGAAAAAAAACTTCCTTCATATAGCGTTTAGCATCCGATGCCCGTTGTTCTGTTAAATAGTCATTTGATTTTTAAACGGCCATTTGGTTTTTGAACACATCCTAAGGGTTCATTCCGAAATGTCCTGCGAGCAACGGCAACGCAGCAAATCATTAATTATGTTTAATGACGGATATTTTAATTTAAATAACTTAACGTAACGTAAATAATTATAATTAACAATAAAAGTCAATAATAAAATATTTTTAATGGTTTTTTCGTTCCAAATTCTTTCGTATTAAAAAAGACTATATTTATTGGAAAGGAAAATTTTTAAAAACCTATAAAATTATCAATAATCAAATTACATGAAATTGGAGCTATATTTATAAAGCTTGAAAACTCAAAAAAATAAAAATTACTTTTATCCGCTCAAAAGATCTTGGCACATAGGATATGTTTTTTATATACCATTTTGTCACACAAATAAAAAATTTTAGCTAATAGCTAGTTAAGTTCTGGAGTTTTAAATTTTTACTTATAGTTTTACAAGAACTGAGTAACAGGAACATTTTTTTTTCTTCAAAAAGGAGACAATTTTTTTGTCTTTGAACGAAACGCGTTTTTTGTATATATCTGAAAGCCCGATAAGAGGCGAGTTGATGTAGTTGACATAGATCGAAAGCCATTTAATTCTTCAGTATATCACATACTTTAGCAGCAGTACTCAAATTGATTTTTGGTAAAATTTAAAAGATCCCCCTATATTTCATGAGAGTAAAGATAAATTCGATACTTATTGACATATTGCTCAGCTGGTTTGAGCAGATAACTTGGAGAAGTATAAAAACGCGAAATATTTAGTAATTTTCTCAAGTCAAGTCTTCCACTTTACTTGTAATAAACGAAACTGCTACAGGTAACTTTTTGAACTTGTATACTATTTCAATTTTCAACTAAAAAATTGTCTTGTTTAATTAAAAAAAAATATTATATAATATAATTGTCATGTGTATTTCATATTTCATGTATTAATGAACAGAAAATTTTCAATTTTCATTTTTGAGAGTGGTTTAAGTCATAAATTTGTTTTACTGTATACCGATTGAGGTATTATGGCTACTATGTACGTCAATGGTTACAAAAGGTGTTTAACTTAAAATCATTTATGAAGTATTTAACGATTGACCGTCATGGTATATATAATCTGCCATATCCTTAAAAAATGCGTCTTCGTACTTTATCCTATACCAAAAAGGTGTTTTGTAAATCCGTATCGTGTGTTAGGATTATTAATTTTTCCCTTCAACTTTAAACTTTATATTGTTATACCAAAACGGAGTCTACACCGTTTGCAAAACGTCTCTGTTAAAATTTCACAACTCTCTTGCTCTGTACGACCTTTGCTAATATTGAAAATAAATTCAATGGGAAAAAGAATAGAATAAAACGAATAAAAATAGAAATTCATCATAATTAGTTTCTAATTTTAAAAATGAAAAATATATAAATAAATTTAAAAGTGCTCTTCAGAAATCCTCTATTTTTAGAGGTTATTTACGATTTCCCCAAAAAAAATTGTCAAACCCTTTTTAAACTTCATCGTCGTGTAGTCCTTGTCCATACACATCTTTCGACACCACAGAGACACCTAAACCACATAAAAACCAGAGCAAATTTGCATTTTTGCTAAAACCGGGACTCCTGTTGAGGCAATTGAAAAGTCATTACCTATCAATGTTGAAAAATCCTATATTTGTTTATTTAATAGTCTAAAGTTCTTCATTCTTTGACCTACTGCAACAAGATTTCGGATACAAATCAATCTTAATATTTACCCATGCCATACTAATATCAAGTTATGCGTAAAACGATTTAAAGTATATAATTACTTATCATATTTAACATGTGATTACATCTTAAATTTTTAAATTTATCTTTAGATTATTTTAATATTTGTCCAATTTATTGATCCAGCAAAGATGTGCTTTATCGCTACATACAAAAATATCTCGACATTGCGCTTACAAAAGATTTGAGTGATTTAATTGTATATATGTAGGAGATTTTATCCGTGGTTTTGATAGTCTGCAAACGGAGCGTAGCAAAGAGCAACTTTATTCGTTTTAAGAAAATGATAATTATCTATTTGTCGAATGAAATAATTAGTCACAAACTCATATTTGAGTATACAGGGTCCAATAACACATTATATCGACAATTAATAAATTCACCATTATTTTAATAAACTAACGTTAAAAATAAAATAAAAAACATCAAATCTTATTTCCCGTTTTTATAAAATTGTGTTTGTAATATTTGTTTGGTGTGATAACTTATTATATTTTGTGTTATTAACATAACCGTTATTAAGAGGTAAAATGAGAATTAGTAATTTTTATGAGACAGCTATTATTTGATTATTTAAAATTGTGTTGTAATTTTGTTTGGTGTCATAACGTATTATATTTTGTATTATCATGATATAAAATGAAGTGCAATCTTTACAACGCTCTTGAATTCACTACTTTTGTATATAATTGACTTCTCAGAAACGTTTGTATCGATTTTGATGACATTTGCGTATAACACGGCATATATTAAATTACGAAACCGGATATCTATTACTGAAAATGAACACAGGCCGCTCTTATTGAGGCAAGTTCTACATCCGGCGGCAAACTTGATGCTGCCTTGTTCGGGTACTTAACTGTATAATTGCGTAAGAAACCAATTCTAAGCTAACTTTGATTAAGGATTCAGTCTATGTATCCATATATGTATGGTATCGATAAAAAAAAACTTATCTTAAAATATTTATTTTTTGTATTTACAAATAGATTAAATACTTATAATTATTCGTAGTATAAACTCACTCTTTATTTGTCAGAAGGTTTTCAATGGTCGTTTAACCCTTTACCTTCTATATGCATAGAAATGGTACACTTTAGTTCAAATCTCGGGGTTTACGCGGAGAATTGTCGCTGCTTGATGAGAAAAACAAAATTAAGTATTTTATTTCACATTGTATTATTGTTTTTCGATGTTTCCAAGTTGTCTTATATGTAGTTCAGATGTATGTTATTTTATTACCACTGTACTTATTAAGCAAACTTTCATGTCTTTGAGTCTGAAATATATATTGAAACATAATCCTACAGTGCCAACATGTATATCTACTGTCTGTCTGTACGTGTGAGGTTTAGAACTTGTGATCTAGGTCCAGTTAATAAAGTTGGTAAAATGATGTAACCCAAAATTGTCTAACTTTGAATCTGAACCGATGGTTTTCTCTCTCAGGTTCACGGTTTGAAGCGATAGGTTATAGGGTTGTAGCAAGTAATCATCGGGCGGATATTTCATATCGCGTGATGTTCGCGTTTCGTAGAACTCGAGCTGGAACCCTCTTCTGACACTCAAACCTTGCAGATACGTTTTCCAACTCATTTGGTGTTTTAGACTGCTAAAATATTAATCTTTTCGGTTTACCTCATCACGATCGTTATCAGAGAGACTTTAGTCTCTCTGATAACGATCATGCTCTGTTTTAAGTTTTGAATTTCCGGTGGCACATTTTTGCGCGGCTGACTTATTTATGTTATAGACAAAATGAAGACTTTATGACTTGTAGAGAGAGAGAGTATATACAAGTGTAAATGTTGTTTATGCTCAACTTGATTCGTCAAGAACGATGACATCAAGAACAAAATACATTTAATTTTCTGAGTTTTGTAGAGTTTCGGAAACAGATATAATAACTATAAAAAGTAAAGTTGTACATTCGACACTCGAGTTCCAAGTAAGATAAAAGGTCAAAAAATATTGGTTTTAATATAATAAAATTAATCAAGTCCATGATTAAATTTCCTATGTGCGCTAGAGCACCCAGATACTTGACTTACGTATTGAAAGACTTGAGTATTTCTCAAACAAATAATGTTCAAATACTCTTTACAATATGAAACGTGATATTAAATAACATATTTTGCATTGCAATGAAATAAAACAATTTCAAATAAAATTGAATTAAATGTCAGCATCGAAATATTATAATTAAGAATTAAAATAAAACATCATTATGGTATTGTGAAAGATTTCCTATATTGAAGTTGTAAGAAATTTGGTTAGATTACTGTATTATGTGACTAAATAAAATTTGTTTTACATATAATAAAATAAATAAAAAACATTTATTTTTTATTTATTATATAAATAAACCGGTACCAGATCCGCCTCTTTCAAAAAGGGTTCGATTTGATGATACTGGCTCGAGCTCCTTCCAGATAGGTCCTCGTATAATGGACCCGAATAATCCTGGTCGAACAGTTTTTATTTAGTATTTTATTTTAGTTTAGTATTTTTAAATCTAACTCCACCGAAACTGGGAAAATTTAATATTTTGCCCAATAAACTTTATTTTAAAATTGGGGACAGTTTACGAAAGCCAATGCTTATTCAACGAATTATCCGTAGATAATTCTCTGCTAGGTCGTCTGCACACACTGAAGACTATAATAAATACTAATAGTGTTCTCTTTCCCGTCGTCCACTGTCCGTGACGCTGTCATCCCCGCTGCTAGCTGGTGCTGTAGTTGCAACTGCTCGCAAGTCGTCACATTCTCCTTATAGAGCTATGTTTTAGTTGCTTTGACTGTCGCGAGCTGCATAAACATCTGTTAATCATTGGTGTCGTTAGAGAAAAATTTTTCAAAAAGTGCTTTCTTTTACAATATTTTGCATATTGATGTACCGATCTGTACAAATCTGGATGTTCGAACTTGAAAGATTTATAAACGTCTTAAGATGATATTGTTGACATATAAATATATGTACTGAGTTTTGATATAGCTATATCTTTGAATTCGAGGAGCTGAAAAGCACATCGATAAATATCACAACGGCTAATTTCAGGGATGACCTACCGAGTAAACAGTTTTACAATTTTTTTCTCCTGTAGATTCAGAGATCAGCCTCAATACTCATACACAGCCTGTGAATGGGTGCTCATTTAATATTATATTCCATAGGCATGGACGCGGCGGCGGTACCGTCGAACTTGACCGACATAGCGGCCATAAACGGCACGCTGCAAGCGCTACTGGCAACTATTATGGTTAACATGATTACCGTCAACTATCCTCCGAGCGCTGAAGTTCCAGGTTAGTTTGTCGGTAACATCGTGACATAAAAGCTTAGAAAACGGGGTGTACTGGGAGATTATTGGTCTTGAATCGCAGTTATTAACATAAATATGAAACAATAATAAATACGGCTAAGTGCGAGTCGAGCTTATGACTAATGCTCCGTACCATAATAGTATTTTTTACATAGATTGTGATTGACACTTTCGTGCAACGTGCAATAACATTCAGCATGCAATCCACCGCTGACCCTCGAAATCTGCTTCTCTACTACGAATTTCTAGCAAAAGAATTGAATATTGATTCGAGAGGATTGACAGATATCGAACACCTAAGCAAGAGTTAATTTTATAATTATCTTTGTGCGCTAATCGTACATAATTATTAATGTTAATTAATACGTACGTTTCATGCCAACCTGGCACGTCCTCAGGAATTGTCCTGAGATTCGTAGTGGAATGGCAGATTGGAGGGTCAGCGGTGAGTTGCATGCTGCATGTTAATGCATGTTTCAGGCAAGCGTCTACTATGGATTTCCACGAATTATAACCTCACAAAATAGAATAGAACGTGTTTATTTCATTTAAAGCAAGATCCCTTTAAAGATAACCAACAATGTTAACACTTCAACTTATGACCTTCACATGACCCATATATCTTTAACCTCAGCCGATCATCTTCCTCTACGTTTTATACAGGAACGCATAAAATATATAGCCCATTGTAATCGCAGATAAGGCAGAGTACGACGTCATAATCGTCGGCGCGGGGTCGGCGGGCTCGGCGCTGGCGCGGAGGTTGGCCGACAGCGGCTGTTTCAACGTGCTGCTCGTGGAGGCGGGCGGTGACCCGGAAATACAGCCTCCTGTGAGTATCTTTGATATTCAATATGGCCTGGTGTGGTCTTTTTAGAAGGAGTGGTGGTGACGTCGCCTGATTTTAGCAAATTATGGTGTCATAAAAGTGCGTGCCAAGCAATAATTGATTATGCAGTTCATGTCAGACTATATACTATAGTCTGCACGCATCACGTAATAATCATTTAACGAAATATGGGAAGTGCTTTTTGACTGAATCGCTAGGAATAACAAAAAAGAAGAACTATAGTTTATTTTTTAGGTAAGTAGTGATAAATTTCGAAAAATTGAATACAAACGTTTAATATGTAGTTGAAAATATTCCTATATAAATATAATTCCAGAATTGAATAAAATATTTGACTTTATCAGAATTTTTTGAACTTATTTCCACAGAACGGTTCACTGCACGTCCACAGGTCGTCGTACTGCGTAACGTCGATTTGCAGGTCTTTAGAAGTCTTGAGTCTGTGCCATAGAGAAAAAAATATATAGTGGTGTTGTATATTCGTTGGCGCTCTGTGCGGTACACACATTCAGGGCGAACTGTTGTGCCGTATCATTTAGAATCCTGCTATTATATTAATATTTAAATAATTGAATTTCCTATAATTTCATCATGGTTAGCAAACATGAGGAAATATTCGCACAAAGATTTTTTGTTAACATTTTCAGAAAAAAGTAAAACTTTTAATAACTCCAGGGTAACATTTCAATTTCAAGACGAGAGTGATCATCCTTAGACAAATAATGAGTTTTACAAGAATTTATAAATTAAGATTTCACAGTATTTCATAAGGGTGTGTCTTACAAGAAATATGTACCTAGAACTAAGAAGTATCGAACAAATTATTGTTTAATTAATGGTTAACTAATTGATAAATAAGTAGTAATTGAGCAAGTGTGAAGGATAAGAACGTAACTTTTTACTTCTAGTAATATTTAAAATAAATATCTCACACGTAATCACCACTGCTTTCATAATGTGTGACGAATGAAAACTTAGGTATGTAAATCTTCGAAGCTGTCTAAAACTGATACAATATTTACAATAACAAGGGAAATTTTATTATTGTAAACAAATTTACAAAAGACCTCCTAAAATGTAGAATTTCAATGAAGTGCAGATTCTATTTCCTTCTTACAGGGACTTTTCATATTATTTACGGGTGGTGCGCAAGACTGGGACTACCACGCAGAGAACAATGGCTGGGCGTGTCAGGCGCAGAATAACGCCCAAATAGGACACACTCGCGGCAAGATGCTGGGCGGGTGCTCCTGTCTGGACCATCTCATATTCATAAGGTAATGAAGAGTCGTGTTCATGTGATGAGTGCCACAATAAGAGCTATAATTATTATCTATTTCAATCCAATTGTTCAAACCTGA
This sequence comes from Eumeta japonica, assembly GCA_005406025.1. NCBI lineage: Eukaryota > Metazoa > Arthropoda > Insecta > Lepidoptera > Psychidae > Eumeta > Eumeta japonica. The sequence goes on from BGZK01001136.1 coordinate 51,884, forward strand.
AAGAGACTTTCATTCTGATAATTTTAAGTTTATATGATGGAAAATACACTATTATATTATTTGCTTTTACTGAATTATTGTTAACTTTATAACATGTTTGTTACATTTTAAAGAAACCTAAAAAAGAAAGTGTAAATTTTTAGTGAACTACTATTCTGTTTGTGTGTGTTTGGAATCGCAGCGTCCTTTCCTTTATTAATTACGTTTGTTGTAATGAAATTCGAAGATGAAACGAACTAAAAAATCGAATCAACACATATTAATGAGAACTAAAACTAAGACTAAAACCACTTATGTGGCAACTTATGTGCATATAACGAATTTAAATAAGGGTACACAGAGTTAAATGTAAAGAAAAATCTTTAGATATATTTTAAAGAATGCTTTTAAACATTAGTTTTTTTTTGTTACAGAGGAAGTTCTAAAATTTTTGACGACTGGGAAAAGATGGGCAACGAAGGCTGGAACTGGGAGAACTGCTTTGAATATTTCAAAAGAATCGAAGACATCAAAGATCCTAAGATTTTAAACAGTGATACTTTGAAATATCATGGACAGTCTGGTCCAATGGTATTGACGCCTACTACAAACAAAAACTTTTCTGAAAAAGGAAGATTCCATGTTGAAATGCTTTGAAAACTTGGGGACGGATTTCATGCCTGACACAAATATACCAGATCCAATGGGCCGTGGCAGGTATATCTATCAAATTGCAGATAAAGAACCCATTAGATCGTGCGTTGCAAATACTTATTTGGCCAATGTCAGAAATAAAGGAAATTTGGATGTTCTTAAGAACACTTTAGTATCGAAACTTATAATTAAACATAAAACGGTTATAGGCGTAGAACTGATCCGAGAGTGTGGAACAAAAATTAAAGCTTATGCAAGAAAAGAAGTCGTACTTTCTGCCGGTGCGTTCAATACTCCGCAGATTCTTTTGCTTTCTGGTATAGGGCCAAAGCCTGAACTAGAAAAATTAGGTATCCCAGTGGTGCTGGATTCACCAAAAGTGGGAAAAAATCTACAAGATCATGTGCATGTACCTGTCGCTGTGGTTGGGGGCCCGTCACAAGCAACCACTTTGGAAAATGCAGTTTCAATGCTCGATTGGAAAACTTTCCCACTTCCCATGGTAGGTTCGCTGTTTAACGTCAACAAGGACCCTAAGAAGCAGTCTCCCGAAATACAAACTATCACTCTGAATTTCGGAGCAGCTTCGCCGTTCTTTTATTACCTCTGTCACATAACGTTTAATTTTAATCACACAGTGTGCAAATCATTTTTTAACGACACGTTAGCAAAAGAAGTGTACTACACATTAACAATACTCAATAACCCACTTTCTCGAGGTGAAGTGACACTTAGGAGTACAGACATAAAAGATCCCCCAGTAATTAATGCCGGGTTTTTCAGAAATAAGGCTGATTTAATAACTTTATCTAAAGGTGTAAAGAAAGTGTACGAATTGCTAACGGAGTGTTATGAAAAAGTTGGTGGATCCTTCTCCAGACCGCCGTTGCCCCAATGCGATGATTTGGAATTCGGGTGTGATGACTACTGGCTATGCTATACTAGGATAATGAGCAGTACGACTTACCATCCGGCGGGCACCTGCGCTATGGGTCCAGACGGGGTGACGGACAGTGATTTGAAAGTTCGGGGAATTAAAAATCTTAGAGTAGTTGACGCCAGTGTCATTCCAAAACTTCCTACTGCTAATATTGAACCGACTGTCATAATGATCGCCGAATACGCCGCTGACAAAATTAAGAAAGAGTATGCTTGTGAAGATGAAACAGCTGCAGACTGCTAATTGTGGTTATCACGGTAACTTGAGTTTAAATATTTTACTTAAAGTTTTATTTTGAAGTTGTATTATTATTCAAAATAAATTGATTAATTTGTCAGTGTTTATATTTCTATTATCTTTTGCCCATAGACATAGAATACGTTCTCTTATTTTATATATCAACCTATTATAATTTTGACTCCGATCGTTATCTTGTTCTTGATTTTGATCCCGGTCCTGCTGTCGATGCCAATTTTTCGTAGTCTCGATTCTGATTGTGTTCCCGTTCTTGATTTTTAATCCGATCTCGATCAAAGTATATTCCAATTCAAGTGCCACTTTCTGTTCGGTCCCGATCCCGATTATTGTCTTGATATTGCTTCTTATTACGACGTCCTTTATTTTGATTTTAGACCCGCACTTGTTTTCGACCTTGGTTCCGTTATCGATCGATTCATTTCGTTTCGACTATTGATTTTGCTCAACGTCCTGTTCACAATTTTGATTCTGCTGCCGGTCACAATTACGATTTGCTGAAATTTTGGTAAATGTTAATAAAATAAAATTCAGGCTATATTACTAGGAGATAGTGTGACTTTTTATGAAAAAAATTTTTAGAATCTGAAATATCACAATTATGGACATGAAGCTAAAGCGAAATTTTAATTTACTGTCTATTTTACTCAGGGGACTTGTAATTAATGGAGGATTTTTTAGAATATGTTTCGTAGTTTGGTTAAATGGTATAAATACGCAGACAAAATTAGGGACAGTTGTTAGGTTGGCTTTTGGTTTTTCAGAAACTTTCCCGTTTGCGAGTATCGTCAACTTCATAGTAATACGATGAGTAGTTTAGTCACGCAAAGAAGGCGAACAAAATACACATTCATTTTCATATATTTTACAACCCTACTTTTCCCATTTTGCATGCGAGACGCGTCACGCCATTTCTAATAAGCAATATTTATACCAACTTTTATAGTCAAACCCCGCTACGTAAAAAATTTCATACAAAAGTCGACCTCTTTTTACTTCGATAAAGAGTGAATTTACAAAAATTGAATCAGATAAAATTTCATTTCATTCAGACATATAGATTTCGGAGATCTCGTGCTGCATGAATCGATGAATTGCTTTTCTCGAATCACAAACTTATCACGTTCGTTTCACATTGTTAATAAACTACTTCCTCGATTGATATATTGCAAAGAACAAGCCTAGAGTGTGTGGTTTACTTTGATTTAAATCGAAAACTTATTGGTTAATTAGTCACTATCTGTAAGGAATCAAACACGTTTTTTTCGTGCAAGCAGGACTTTATTGCTCAAAGCAGATTTTAAAATTTTCAATCACAAATCGAAGGTGACGCTTATTCTGTAAAAGTTATTATGAATATTATATTATATGTCACTCTCCCACTGTATTAATAAAATAAAGGTTTACTAAAACAATGAATTGTAAACAGGAACTATATCCAGCTTATAAAAGTATAATGATTACTACTTCACGATCCTTTTGTAAGGATATAAGCTCAAATATCAGCTGAAGGCAGATAATTTATAATTATAACATTCATCGAAACATATTCTCGGAAAAAATGACATTTGATATCCATGTATTTAATTATTTTAAGAAATATTAGATTCACCAATGATTTCTGTGCATTACGGTTTTCAATGAATAATTGTATGGGGTACATATTGTTTGTGGTTAACTTCTCAAGTGCACTGCCTCCTTGCAAGCCTCTGTCAATCCTATGTATTCGGCTTCACTTGTATTGCATTAAAGATATTTTTTTTAGTATATACAAGAGCTAAACAGGACGCCGCAAGAAGGCAAGACACGGAGTCGAGCACCTTCGTATCATCCTGGAGATCCAGAAATTAATAAGTAAATTAGAAAAACTGTAATTGTAGTGCCCGGGCGCCCATAGTACATATCAATGGGACGTCATAAACCTAAAAATATCTCATCAATATTATTTAATGCTAACGATTTAATTATTAATGTAGATGAATTAACAAAGTGTGCGTTGGAGTACAAAACATATATAATTATGCTGCCGGAAAACTATTTGAAACCAAAATATTCAAATACCTACATAATAAATAATTTTGCTTTACTACGGACAGACAAACAAGGCGCTCCAAAGGGTGGAACCGCGATTTATTATAACCCTTCTCTATACTGCTGCTCGATGGATATTCCACCATTAATTAACATAGAAACCACCGTATGTAGGCTTAGCACGATAGGACATGGTGTTCTGACCTTAGTGTCAGTCTAGCTTCGCCCTAAGAAAAAATTGTTCCGGAGCGATTTAAAAGCACTTCTAGCCCTAGGGGATGCCGTCATTCTCTTCAACGTTTTTAATAGCAATAAACACTATCTGGAAGTGTAATTAATCGAATTACAACGGTAGGAAAATGGAGGCTCTCGCAGAGGATATTCATTTCAATATCATTACTCCACTTACACCGACGTGTTCTCATAATAATGTCAAATATAGGCCTAATATCCTAGATTTCGCTCTTATGAAAAGGGTAGCTCTGAAATTGGGCTGCATTGAGACCGTCCAGTGTCTGAATTCGGATCACCGACCCGTTTTCATGAGATTAGGCTCTCTCGCCGGGGACTGCCCTCCACCTACGAAAACAATTACCAGTTGACAGATGCACCATATCCGCTGCAATTTATAGACAGCGCATCCGCTTATATATATGAGCTGCATGCATTATATTCTAAAGGACGTGGCTATGCACTTCACATATTTGACGTAAGAACGTTCGTTCGTGGGTCGTCCACAATCTTCTTTGGCCGCAGGTGTAGGACGGAGGACTTATTTGTTGCCTCATGCTTGGGCGTCTTCTCGTCGGGGATACGATCCTGATGGCCCAGTGGTAATGCCCCCATTTCTGAGGTCCAAATCTTGAAATTTCCTGAGTCTGTCGAAGATTCGGAGGAGTTGTCAGTGGATACACCGACATCTTCCTAGACTGTCACGGCCGGCTCTAGGAGTAATGGTGAAGAGGTGGGTCGCCGCTTTGTCCGGACCGGAGATACTCGACGATGGAGAACCTCGACGGTCCGGAAAAACTACGACGATCACTCACTTCAACAATCACTTATTGACGTAAGAACGCCTTATGTGCTCGGTGCACCGAGTTGCGGCCGTACCGTATTGACCACTTCGATTCTAGATCTCTCATTGGTCTCTTCCGTTAAAACCCAATTTAGTATACAATTCATATGTGCATTACAATAATTCATATTTACAATTAATTACGACAAAACACAATAAAAACAAGACAAGAAATATTTTAAAAACACATTGAATATACATATACAAACAAAAACTGTACGTATAAACAATTCCTAATAACTAATCCGCATCCGGGTAATAAAAGACGATGATTTAAACTATTTAATTAAAATACACATAAAAGATACAACTAAACACAAAAGAATCCTTAACCTAAGTCCGTTTGCATAACAAAATAATACGTTAATAATAAATTATAGTTTGCAAAAGGAAAAAAATCATAAAAAACGATTTAAATAATGCGTAAAAAACCTATAAAACAAAAAATGCAAAATTATTATATTAAATCAGAGAAATTAAACCAAATATCTAAAAGAGCAGAAAGAAATGCTAAAATAAATTCTTCAATGGGTATCTACAGCCAGAAAACCAATTTCCATGGTGACTCAGCAACGCTTGAAATTATTTTCCAAAATTCTTCAGAATTCCGATTTATGATGTCAGCAATGAACGGCCAAGGAGCTATGGGATGTTGATGGATAGTTGGATGGATGATGTTGATAGGTGAGTATATAGTAGCGTCTATCCAGGTTGGAAGCCGACTGTCGAGGGTGCGAGCACAGGTTCGGTTAGCTTTTTATAGTTAGTATGAATCGGATAGTCTTTTATCCAGGAGAATAGATACCGGAACAAGAACTATAAAATCCGATAGTGAAAAAGTATTATTAAAGGTAAGGAGTCCAACATAAGAATTTTATTTTCCTTCTGAATGTTAAAATAATGAATACTGACATGTAAAATAATGGCAACTCAGTAGAATGAAATTTGCAACGAATTTCCCTAAGTATCCTCTGTCTTCCAATCTTAAAACCGATCTCAGTTTATGTTAACAAGTACTCGCGTGTGTTGTGACATATTTACTTTCCAAAAATTTATAAAAATAAATGTATGTTGTTAAGTGTTTATTGCATTTTATTAGTAAGAAAACTAATATTATGGATAAAAAAGAATTTAGTGATGCGTTTAAGCAATAACAACGCCATAGAAAAAACACAGTAGATATATATATATAGTATTCGCGACAAAAAATTCCCTGCTCACCCTATCGTGCACACGACGTGAACATGTAGGTTATTTTATTGTAATATACATAATTTATACAGACGAGTTTCGAACTCGTGATTTGAACATACGAAACAATGCTTTTGGGTATAGTTTTATGTACATTATAATAGTTTATAATAGAATGTACAGTTTTTTGTAAACAAATATATGAATTTGCATGAGTTTTACTTCCGAAATTCATGATGCACATATACAATATACACTTGGTAATCCTTCAAAGGGCTGACCACGTAATATAGAAATCGGTAATCCTTATGATAGGGCCACTGACCGCTGACGGTAGTCGTTCAGGGCCGCCAAATAGTGGCGCCACTTCACGGCCTTGAATTTGTCACATAAGTGGTCCACTAACAAGCAGGACAAGTCCCAATTCGGTTATAATAATAATAAAAACTCATCCCAAGTGGGGTTTATGACCCTCATAACCACTCTCTGGATCAGCTCTTGCATAGACAACATCTATCTTCCTGTTATCGACCCTGCTAGTTATGTTCTTCGTAAAGGAATTATGTACGGTGTGCGTGCAAACGAGACTGGAGACATTTATAATTAAGAATTAAACAACATTATTTCTCAAGTCGCAATATGGAATGATGTGATGTATAAAAACTCTGGAAAAATATAATACAGTTCGCTAGGACCATTAAAATGAAAATTATGAAGAAGTGTCATTTTGGAAACAGTTCTTTTAAGGTTACTCGATACTGCACTCATCCTAAGAAAAGTTTTTTGCATGTCAGAGGACATCGAGAGAAATGAAATCATTAAATAACTCGATATGATTACACATTGCGACGAGCTTTATAATATGTCCAAAAACAATTATTAATATTTCTAAAAAATTTTGTTTGTGTTTTTAACTTACCCCTCTAAAAAAATGGGATGTTAATTGTACCAACTACTTTTTTTGTCAAATTTACCAACATCAAATTTTTATTAGGTCTTGTTGTTTTAATCCTATCTACGAATCTAATTATAGGGAAATGGTCTAAATAGAGTGTGTGCATGTGGGCGTGCGTGCGTGTGTATGTGGTGTGTGTGTGTGTGTGTGCGTACGTGCGTGCGTGTGTGCGTTGGCATATAAGTGCCTCATAACTTTTGAATGAATTAATGATTAATGGATCGAAATGCAGTGTGCAGCATTCCAAAGCCTTGTTACGGATATTCATGAGATAGTACTGTTTACAGATGATACCTTTTTATTCAAAGTTAAAAGACATCCACTCGATTAGGACGATGTGAACATTGCTATCTCTAAAATTGAAAAATGGTTAAAATAATTTACTTCTTAATAGAAAGAAAACAAAATGTGTGAAATTCTCACTTCCGAATGTGGAAAATGGATCTGGTCCTATTTTAATAAGAAACGAGGAATCAGAGCTTGTTGACACTACTGTGTACCTAGGTCTTTACTTTAAATAATAAACTTTAGTGGGGTCCACATATTGGTGAGTTGGCGAAAAGGCTTAGTACTGCAGCGTTTGCAATTAAAAAAATGTCTGATATCAAAACCGCCAGATTCATTTATTTTGGATATTTCCATAGCTTAGTATCATATGGCATGCTGCTTTGGGGAGATGCTGCCGATGTTCATAGAATTTTTGTTCTGCAAATGCGGACAATTCCTGCAGCTTACGGGCTAGGACCTCGTGTTTCTATTAGAAGTAAGTTTAAAGAAATTGGAACTTTAATTTTAATAACACAGTTTATTTATCAAAATTTTATATATGTTAAAAAAAATTTAGAATGTTTTAATAAAAATAGTGATAGACATATTTCAATACTAGAAACGAAAATGAACTGTGTTTACATGTTAGTCGACTGCATAGGGTCACAAATTATTTTAGGGGGCTCTATGTGCGCATGTTCAATAAGATTCCTGTAGATATACAAAATTTACCCTTATACAAATTTAAATTATTTATTAAGCAAACATTTTGCACAAAAGAGTATTTACAATCTCTGAATATTTAGAGGATACATGAACATAATGAACTCGGCTTTCTACAGTTTTTTTTCCTGCAATAATTTAGTACATCTTTGTTTTTCTATATAAATAGTTTGAAAAGAGCTATCCTAAAGTTTCTTTCTCGTTCTTCCTTGAGGGATAACTGCCTTACGAACGATTAAAAATGGTGATTAAAAAAAGTAGAAAAGATTAAAAAACAATTAAAAACTGTATATTCCTTAAATGAAGTGACGTATTTCAAGTGTTATAATCTATGAAATAAAAATATTTTGAATTTGAATTCAGTTTGAAAAACGAGTTTACTTAGTTTATATATGATTTTCAGAAAATTTGATCTATAGTAGTCAAGTAGATTTCGCAAAAGCTTGCTAGGAATTTTTTTTTCTGTGCGTTTACGCTAACATAACTTCAAGCTCTATAATATTACATTTCGTTAGTAATTAATCAACGTATTTTATGTGTTGCCACAGCAATCTCAATACATTCTCTACTCATTTTCGCTATTATGGTAAAGGTGATAAAGATATTTAGGTAGAGAAGGTCAACTATCAATATTTCATTACAGTTTCCATACGCGTCGATAAATGTGTTCGCGCCCGGACAACTTGTGATATCGTCAGTTTGGGGTTTACCTTGTTCACAGACGTTCTTCCCAAAAGTCGAGGTGTGCGTAGCCGATGACCGTCTAGCAGTCGCTAAGAATTTTACTCGCTTCCTCACTTCCGCTTTACTCACTTCCGCTAATAATTTTTGTCGGACAGCTCGCGTTTTATTTGTTTTCGCCGCCGCGTTCGCGTATTGACCGCCCGCTTAATACCCTACGTTGTAAAAAGTGACGTTTTTTCCCATGATGTTTGCCTCGCTCTGCATCTGTTGGTTGTCAATGATCTAGGGGAGACAAACTACAATTTTAAGAAGGGAAAACCATCATAATCAAAACGATTAATGTTTTTGCAAAAAATACACTACGCATTTTCGTATAGGCATAAATTCATTAATTAGCGACAAACTGTGCAAACCACTAGTTTACTTTGTCGTCTTTAGCTTCAAGTATTTTACATATTAATGAATTTACAAAACGTTATATAATTAAATACATTAATGTACAATCGGTTTGGAAATAATTCTTGCGAATATTTTGGGATTATTAATTATTTAATTAATTGGATTGGACTATGAGTTGGTACAGAGACACATTTTAAATGCTCAGCGTGTTTCGAAATCACCTAGATATAAGCTAAAATGCTGGTCAATTCTCACACTTCTTTGAAAGCGGTGCTAGTGCCACAGATAAAGAGTGGGAGGAAGGCTGTCACCTACTGTTACCAGTTTCTAGTTCCAGCATTTGTTCTGTAAATCGAGTGTACCAGTAATGAAAACAAAGATCTTTGAATCTTCTTCACGTTTAAATCTAATGGGGTATATACATCATTCTCCGTGACGTTTTTTAGGCTTTGTCGTAGAGTTTCAGTTGTTCATTTCCCGCTATATATTTTTGATTTTTAACTTCCCGTTACGAAAACTGTGTGTGTGTGTGTGTGCGTGTGTGTGTGTCACAATTTGAGACATTATAAAATTAATCCTCTTTGACTTCTTAAAAACATGAAAAATTTCCTTGCCGTAGATTTCGAGTAATTTTAAATACAAATTTTTCATACAATTTTTTTTTGAATTTCAATTTAGTAGAAAAATAAAAATAGAGTTTTTTTTATTAAATTTGGAATTTTGAACTTAAAGGGCTCCTAATGTATTGTAACTATATTTTGAGTCCGGGGACATCCCAAAATACACTATTCGTATGCGCCAAGTCACTGTGTTTGTTTTGCATACACTTTAGATTTCCGATGCCCATTCCTTCCCATACTACCCTCCGCACATAACTTAGAAATCGCCCGCCTCTTGATCGATAACGGTCAACCGCGCCGGACACACACGCGTCTGCTCCGTGCAAAATAAATGTACCCGCTTGAAATATTCCGAGTCACTGGTGAGGACCTAGAAGAAACCGAGGCGTTGTTCTACTCTGCGGTCTACAGGTACGTGCAATTTTATTCCTCGGGACGATCTCCTGCATTGTGCTCCAGGATTGTTCCGATATAGCTAATCTAAATGGTATGTTGAATTCACCAGTGTACTTGGCCGCAAATACAGTCCACTCAAAATAAATATTATATGCGCAACATAAAACAGAGAGTGGTGAATAACATAATTCCACCCGCGCCGTCTCGCTCTTGCGAGACAATATTTGCCACTCCACTATTATTTATTGCTATTTACATTCTTGAACACTTTGAAATCGAAAGTAGCGAGAAATTTCATGTATAGCCTGTAGGATCAACCGTATTTCGACTTTTTGAGCTCAAAATGCCCAAATACGACTGACGACAACAGCTTGAAACTCAAGAAGTATGTCGATAAATATTAGAAAGCAAAGTTTTAGGGATGATCTGCAGGGTTCACTGTTTTTCAAATTTTTTTTTAAATTATCTTATACAATATTTTTTATTAAATATCTTGAGATAATTTGACTTGGCAAACCTTGAATATCTTTTGAATAAGGCTTGCAACATTCAACATAGATTAATTGAAATTAGATTCCCTGAAAAATGAGCATCAATAAATTTTATCAATTTTGAAGTATCTTAAAATATTTAAAACTTGTGTTTTTTTCAGGTAATTTTTTAAATTGTAGAGCCGATTGATTTTAAAATCAATGCAGTTATTTCTATTGAAATGACGGTTAATTTTGAAAACTTCAATAACATTGGTTTATTTCTTATAGAGATATCGTGAACAAAAATTCTTGAATAGGGTTTTCTCGTAATAGATGTTATATATTTTAAAAGATGGGTATATTTGTATAAATCAAATTACATTTTACGGTGAAAACGATGTATCGAATATAAAAAGTTTCGTCGTAATAGATTCAAATGATCGAAGGAAGTGGTTGTCGAAAATTAATTAATTTTTTTTAAATATTTTTTTAAAACTGACCAATTCTATTAATCTAAATGTTTTTTGCAGAAAAAAAGACTGCATCATCTTCAACAAACCGCTTTTAAATCGATCTATTGGTTCGAAGATATTTTTGACATAAAACTTAAAAAATAACAATTAGATCATTTTATTTATCCCTCTAATAATTGTGAAATAAAACGTCAAAAGTTTTCTCAATAAACAATGCGTGCACTGCAATTCAGCAAGACTTCAGTTACTGATTAGCATTCATTTTGAGTTGTCGCCTTCAGACCTTTTGTTACCTGGTTTTGGCGCTAGGAAATGCGATGACTTTGGAATAACGTGTTGTCAGTTGATACTTTTTCTTATTTTGTCTAGTAGTCATTGTGACTTGAGCCTTTTAAATTTTTTGTATTTGTGGGTCACTCAAATCAATTCAAATCAAAAATTTCTCTCTTTCGTAGGTAATAGAATAACGTTTGAAATAAGTCATTAGCCAATTCTTTTCGATATTAACATTAACATCCATTCCAAATGCCGATTCACTTTGAAAAGAATGGGTCAGAAATTCCAGCGTTGCTCTTTTTTGATCATCCATACAAAGTATTGAATAATTAATAATTTAGTACAATACTTAGAAATAACATGGAGCAACCTGATAGCCGAGCAGTTCAATTACATAGGTTTTCTTTCATTAACCTTTTCAGAAACGATAAAATGCACTTTGTAATAAAATTCATTTTTAACAAAAAGTTTAAATTTATGAAATGGCAAGTTTTGAAATTCAGCTGGGATCTTATTATAAAAGCGCATATAGTGTCCCTTAAATGGTTTGCTAACTTTGCTTAGTCAGGTTTTATTAGCAACAAGATCGTTCTTATGTCTAGTATTAATGTTATGGATGTCGCTCATTTTCTAAAACGATTCTTTATTTCTATTGACATGTACCAGGTTTTCGTATATGTATGCGACTCACAGTTAAAATATCAATTTCATAATTTTTTTTTTCTGAGAGATGATTTTGGCCTCATATTATAAATAGCACGAACAGCCCACTTCTATAACACCAAAATTGTATTAATATCAACCGCATGACCCCTAATAAAATTACGTAGTTCATAAGACTATGGAAGGAATTGAAATAAACTAGTCTCGCAGTGCTTTCATCAGAAAGTCATCGATTTTTTTGACTGCATTTGCTGCAGAACTAAGACTTTTTGCCAGTTTCGTAATATGAAAATTCCAACGTAGTTTAACATCTAAAGTGAGACCAAGAAACAAGGTCCTGTCCACAATATGCAGTATCTTGTTCTTGACCATTGCTTTTGAGTCGATCAGTTCAGCATTAGACAGGGACGATTTAACACGTCTAGCTTTCCTCTCATCGAGAAGAAGACTAGTAACTGTTGCAGAGATCTGCTTACTTCGTCTAAAGCTGAATTTTAATCTCAAAACGATTTAAACACAAAGAGGCCTTTCATGAGTTTATTGAAAATGCATCAAAACGAACAAAACTTCTATCTTTTTGCACAATAACTTTTAAATTATTTCGTAATAAAAACAATATTTTTATATTTTAGGGACACAGAACAAAAACTTTATGACAAATCATTAAAAAATACGAAATCTAAGGTAATGTAATTTAAGAGATATGCATTTGGACACAATTTTAAAATTTCTTTTCACTTTATAATGCTGCGAGCTGTACGGACGCGCAAATGCGACAACTGTTCAAACATCACATACGCATATTCCTTGTACTTTATGTTGAGGTAAATCTAAGAAACGACAACATTTTCCAAGTTTTTTTCGTAACTGAGCGACGACACCGCGCTCGCCTTTAAGTATAACTCTATAAATAATATTTATCATTGCTATCGGATATTTCTATACATGTATAATGAAAATAGGTTGTCTCTGTTCGCCAATCACATAAAACTACTAAACGTATAGACATGGGACTGGGACCATTCGATGCGGAATGATTTGTAGATGGTTCTAGGCTACTCATTTTTCGAATTTCGTAAAACCTTCGCCATTTTATTTATAAATAGAAATTACACAGCGAAGAGGGCGGGACAGCTAGTATTTTATATACGTAGCAAAATAAATTGCAGGCATTTATAAGATATTGATTATTATTAGAGTTGTTATGTCTCCCAACAACGCCAGTGTTGGGAGACATAACAAAGTTGTTAATCTATATATAATATATATACATATATATCCGTCGGCCGATCCCACCCTCAGTCATGTCGTATCGCTATCTCATTCTAGATTCGGATGCCGGTTTTGCGGTCGTGACCGATTTCTCTCACTCTTGATCCTGATCGCGTTCCGTTTTTGATTTCGATTCCGGTCTCGATTTATTTTAGTACCTATTCAACCCTTTGATCTCATTTATCTCTCAATTTTCATCTCAATACTGTTTTCCATTCTAATTCTCGTTCTTATCTCTTGATTCCAATTTTAGTTTCTTTCCGTTTAGTTTAGTTTAGTTTCCGTTTAGTTTAGGTCCATCTTCAATATCTAACTAGCAGAAATATAAAATGATGCCATACGGATATGTTTATAGTCTATTTTCTAAGTTTATTTTATTATGTAGTAGTTCATTAGTACAAAAGCACAGACAAAATCGGGAACAAATGCTAGTTTTTTTTTTTCGATTTTATAGTATTAATAGGATTTGATTAGACTAACAAAATACATCCTCAGTTTTATACATTATACAACCCCGCTTCTTCTCCCAGCTAACTGTAAACGACGTGTCTTACAATTTTTAATAAGAAGTATTTATATCAAATTTTATAGTCGTACCTAGCTGCATAAAAAAGTCTCAAGCAAAAGTCGACCGCCATCTACTCCCATAAAAAAGTGAATTTCGTAAAATTCGTTCTTAATAGGTCGCTACACTATACAAACTGTTCTGAAAAAAACTAAAGACAATAATAGCATAACACAATATTAAACGGAATTTCTTAAAAATATTACTCTCGATCTTATGATAGATTGGCTCATTTTGTACATAACACCATCCATTCGTATGTCTCAGTTTGACGGGGACCAAAAATGGATATCTACAAAGAGTTCGTTATCAAGATCGACCCCGAGATCCACGAGGAAGCCCTGATGGATACCACTAGGGTATTGTCGTACGCGCCGCTGACGAGCTGGTTCCGTTCGATGCTGGGCGTGATGGCTGTGGCCACCGACACTCGTTTAGCCGTCGACTGGCCGAAATCTTCGAAAATTGTCAGCAAGTCTACGAGATCTTTGTTAATGAGGACAGGGACACCTTATATATGTTTACTGTGTTAAATGTGTGTGTCTGTTTTAATGTTAGTTAGTCGCCGACTGCGCAAGTCAAATCGGTAAGAACATTCAATAGCGTTTTTAAACACGTTAAAAACACAGCCTATCAATAAGGTATACCAAATGAAAGATAATTACCAAATTAAACATAAACGCGTAAGTGAAATTAATAAAATCGGTTAGTGCGCAATTTTATTACTCGTGGTGGGGATTGTAGTATGCTAAAAATTAGGCCATCTATATATGGGTATTGTTAAAATAATGTTAAAGTTATTTTTTAAGCAATATTTTTCACGGCACAATGCGTTGTTGCTGCGTAACTTGCGTAGAAAATAAAAATCTTTGTATCCCTTTAAATTACGAGAACTTTTCTTTAAAAATTAATATATAAGAGTATGGGTTTCAAGACCCTTCTAAACTAGAGGTTAGAAATAGATTTAAAGACATTTTTTAAAGTTTTTAGCTGGTAATACATTTAAAAAATATCGTACTACGTTTGCTTTAGATAAAGTCGTTGAAATAAGAAAATTGGGACTATAATTACTGTTATGTAGTAAATGCTAGACTTTGGCATAGCATATCGTCGCCGTAGAGTGAAGACCTCGTAAGTATTAAAAATGCAACTTTCCAGGTGGGAAAAAAAAAAACCGCGCCCTGTAAAGTTTTTATACCAAGCGTCATTTTTTTTTTGTTTTTTTATCTAATAAAATAAATCACGTTTCCTTATTCTACAATGAAAGTTGTACTATAATAGTCCAAAGCTTACGAAATTTTAAACGGGATTCGTGTTTATTTTTTAGTTCGTGCGTATTTACGAGGTTCTCATAATACGTCGTAGATGGCGCTACCATAGTCGAATAATTTTTTGGATGAATTCAGCACGTGCGTTACGAGGTTTTCTGTCCAGAAATGTAATAAAAAAAATATTAAGAAATGATACTTACGAGGTCTTCACTCTACGGCGAGGATATGGGCAAAATGAAGAAACTATGAGGGCTTCGTGAATAGGCGTGAGTTAAATAAATGTCTAGGGCTGCGTCGGGGTACACGGCCGTTGGTTTAACGTGAAGTGTTTACGTCAGCGAGTCCCTTTCAGTGTTAAGGTGACAGAGTACTAGAGAAAACTATCGTAAGTGGTAGTTTTTGCCAAAACAAGGAGAAGTTACGAAGGCGATGTTTAGCAAATGAAATTCGAGCGGCGCATGCTATACTTTAAGTCCACAATAGGCTTAAAGAAATTTTAATTAACCATAATTCCTAGTAAATAAAAAATCAATTAAAAGATACTTGCTATTTTATTTTCAATTTTTAATCGTGAATAAATGCTGACGACTCATTGAGTTAAAGCGCTGTATTTAAATAATATTGCATTAATTTAGTTAATTATGTTTTTATCATTTTATTCAAGCATTTTTTATTTAAAAAAGAGAGAATTAAAAATACATATATAATATGATTATAAGTAATTGTCTCAAAGCAATATATGTTTTGCAATAATACTATGAAATCTCTCAACTGTGTTGCTGTCAAGGAGTAAGGTAAGTGAATATTAAGCAATATTGGTTTTCAATAAATAGCTTGTAGTCAAACTTTCATTGGAAATTTCTGCATATGGGGTGCAGATCTATTTTTAAGTTTTTCGAATATGTACTAGACTTACTGGCGACTATTCGAGTGTCAGTAAGAAGAGTCCCCGTTGAGAATCGTTCATGGTTTTTATCGTTGTTTTTATGATTGGATTTTTTTATATTCTATAATGAATTATACAGTACTATAGTACTGAAAGGGACAATTTTATTAAGTAAATTACATTTTAATTACTTTTTAGTTATACAATTTAATTACTTTTATTTTTTATTTTAATTTGTAGTCTAACGTTTATTTTTAATTTTGGCATTTCCAATTATCATAATTTATATGTTTGTAAAGTAATTTGTAATAATTTCACTTAAATTTTAATTGTAAATTTAAACTATTTCAACTTACGTAATATAATTACATGTTACCTTAGCTGTATATCGATAGTATAAGAATTAGTTTTTCCATAATCAACAAAATCGATATTGTGTTTTTAACATTGTCTCAAAAACACTGATACTCATTTAATTATTTTAAGATTTTTTAAGAAAACAAAGTTCGTAATTTAAATAAATTTTACTTATGGCGAAAAGACACACACAAACACGAACACACACACACGCACACACGCACGCGCACGCGCACACGCACACGCGCACGCCAACGCACACGCAAACGCATACGCACACGCTAACGCACATATAAATTTACGTACATACAGCCATAGACATCCTCGCAGGAACCGTCAAAATAGCTTCCTGGTACCTCAAAACGTCAAGATGTAATATAAACTAGATTTTCGAAAAACGAGGTAAAACCAATAACTTCCGTTTTTCGAAAACTTTTAATTTTTTTAGCGGGAAATGAAAAAGGTTATAATTTAGTGTCTAATGTTGTATAGAATATGGTACGGAACACTTCGTGCGTGAGTCTCACTCGCACTTGGCCAGTTTTTTTGTTTATAAGGAACCATTCATCGCCAAAACAGATCGTAGTTAAGGTTTCGAGTTTATTCACCGTTGAACAGTTACATCGTAGGAGAACACCCTCATGGCTGCGTCTTCTTTTGGTGTACGACTTAGGAGGATATGATCCATTTTAATTCAATCTGCACATTAGAACTATTTATTCTTAAGGAGTACGGTTGTACGCCATCGGACTCTATGCCCAGTCCAGTTCAGCTCGTTCATGATCTTCATTAGATACCCATCTCGTTTTAAAACCGTCAAAAATTTAGTAACACCTTAATCGTTGTAGATTTTTTTGTTTTATTTTTTTATATTCCCAGATCCAATACCAGTACGCGTATGCCTATATAATAATAATGCATATGCATTATACGAAACTTTTCTCGTATAGGGAAAGTCAAGTGATGTAGGGTATAGTGCATAAATATTATTTTATTCTACGTTTACCACCGAGATATATTTTTTGGACGGTTGGCGTTATATTACATTACCACCTTTCGTAAAATTTAGATAACCACATGTCAGGTTTATTTAACTTTTGATAATATGTTGCGTAATTTAATCAATGTGCTTTTTGACAGTGAGTATTACAATTGTAGTATTTGAAATATATAGTAGGATGTGAACCGTCTGTTGGCGCACTTCGACTGCGACCGTGACGGCAAATGGCATGACGCTGTCATGCCCTCTCTCTGCCGCTACTCTCTACTGCCTTGTGCACGCGAGGCACGTGTACCATATACTTCGTTTATTCTCCGTGTGTCTTGTATTACATTCTGTATATTATAATTAATTATTGTGATAAGAACGATATTAAAAATATTTCAGCTTAAAGAAATTTATTTCTCAGAGAATGCACATGTACAATTCATTTATAGATAAATTAAATACTAAGTTATTCCAGTATTATAAGAAGACTTCGAAGTGACCGGGAATTTTAGTATCTAAATAAGTGGATGCAAAATAATAAATACGTATAATTTTTATTTAATTTCGTTATGGATAGCCTACTGAATATCTACGTGTTTACTTAAAATGTATGCCTTATATTTATTTTAAATATACTCAGTGTCTGCATATTTTATATCCTTTGGTAGGGTATTATATAGCTGCATTCCTTCAAATCTTATATTTTCATTTTCATGTAGTGTTCTCGGTGTAATTTGCTTGCATTCATTTTTGTTACTTGTAGTATATTTATGTTCAAATGTAGTAAATGTAATCGCTGTGTGAATTTTATTTTTGAGTATTTCTCTAATTAATATGAAAGTAATATATATATATATATATATATATATATATATATATATATATATATATAGTTGATTTAAATGAAAGTATTGGGTTTTAATGTACAATTTACGTGTTGGTGTTAGATAGTCAAAGTGATGTAAGATTTTTATGATTTTTTTCTGATCTTTGTAACAAAGCGTTCTTTTAAAAATAGAATCATATGAATTAATTTATTTTACTCCATATTTATTTATTAGTCGCTTATTTATTAATTATAATGTTTCTCAATAACCGTCAATTTCGATGTTTCTTGTCTGCCGTGCATACCGGCAGATTATAACTTAATGAAAAAACACGCAACACCGAACTTATCAATATTACATAAATAGAAGGAATTTTATAAAACTGGAAAGTAAAATACGCGAATATCGTAAATATAATAATCCGATTATAAATACACGAAATTTATTTTGAAATTAGACATTGCAGTGAAAAGAAAATATTTTGGTACGTTTAAAAAAACTCTTAATTTTTTTTAATAATTTTTTTAATTACAAATGCATATTTTTTTAATTTCACGATATGGAATGTTAAAAGAACAACACATGTTGAATTCAATTCAATTCTATTCAAATCATCTGTGACGCATGAAGCGATCAGTTATTTCCGACGAGAGCTCTGAAAATACTAAGAAATTTGATAGAATCGGGTCTATCATAATAGTAATAAAGATATTATGACGTCAAAAGCGGTCGGATTTTTCCGACATTGGCTTTCAGAGTAAAGAAAAATTGCATCTATCTAGTCACGCGACTTAAATAAGTTACAATTTTATAGTGACTTTCGAATTTATAGTATATATAGTGTAGGCGACAGGCTCTACCAAGCAAATTAATCTATTAAATTAGTTAGATGAAATGTTTTCTTTTTGGTTAAAGAATATTTCTTCCTGCTACTGATCTATTTAATTTATAATTATTTATAAAAACAAGACAATAGATTTCGAAACGAAATACTTACGAAAAAATTATGTTTTTGCTAATTATTTCATTAATTAACTGTAATAAAAGTTAGGGCTAAATATGAAAGTAAAAGTACCTACTCTTTCTTACAATCAGCTAGATGATATTGGTTGGAAAATAATGCTTCTTTCGATTATTCATCGATTAATTTCTAGTGTAAATATTGAGTCGGGGAAAAATTATTTTTGGTATTGAGTAAGAAAAAAGTTGCCGTAACATCTCTTTGGTTGTGCTGTTTGTGTCTAGCTACTTTAATACTTTTAGAATGACGACATTTTAAAAAAAGAAAAATATAAATTAGGAACGGTGTTCCGCCATATTTTATTTGTTTTTTTGTCCACCAAAATGAATGAATCTAATGTAGAAATTCCATACATTTTGAAGTTTTGTTGCAAAAAAGGCAAAAAGTAACACACGCCGCGAAACAAATGTGTGACATTTGTTGACTCTAATGCAGTGTTGGTAAGAGTACCATAAAACTGGTTCAATCGTTTTTAATCCAGTAATATTGATATCAAAGAATAACCTCGCTCTGGTCGACCTGTTACGGATAAAGTCGATGTTATAGAGCAAAATCGGCAAATTAGTTCTTATGAAATAGTTGAAGAGCTGTGATTGACCACAAATCAGTTTTGACATATTTGATAAAGGCTAGATATGCAAGAAAGCTCGATGCTTCGGTACCACAAGGGCTGATTGGAAGAAATCTAATGAATCGTATACTCATTTGCGATTCTCTATTGAAACATTATGAAACCGAACCGTTTTAGAAAAGATTGATCACTAGTGATGAAAAATAGATTACCTACGACAAGGACGTGCGAAAAAGATCATGATCAAAAGTCAAGCAAGCTCTACAGACTATAACGAAATCCAGATTAACTCGCAATAAGTTGATATCATCTGTATGGTAGGATTGGAAGGACATTAATAATTATCATCTTTTATCGCCGCGAAAAACCAGCAATTCGAATCCGTACCACCAATGTGGTACGGTAAGGTATGGTACAGTAAGATGTAGCATGCAACTGATCGCTTTACTCGAATCAGTTCCTACGAATCCTCGTCCAACGAGTTGGGGGATTGATACATAACGAACACTAGAGTAAGTGCTAATATTCCATTTATCTGAACCGAATGAGAAATAAATATAACGAACTTAAGAACATAGAGAGGATCTAAATAAAATTAAGGGAAAACTTATATAGGATAATCATAATAAACCAATTAGAAACTTAAGAGGATGAACAAGGACAAATGGTATTTGTTGTGTGGTTATTGGGTTTCAAATAAAGAGGAGACACATTGAATTCAAACATGAGACGCATGTTGTCATAGAGACTCTTAGTCTCCTAAGTATTTTCAAATAAAAATTGCCCAAGTTGAGTAGTGAAAATTAAAACTAAATTAATATATCTTATGTTTTATATTTTATACTTATTTTTTGTTGAAGTTAATAAATCTTTGATATGCCTTAAAAGCAAATCAATTTAAGAAAAATTTTGTTATTCGAATTGGTTAATATCAGTGGCGACGGCTTCTAAGAACTCGATTCTTATCGGCTTCCCTTTCATAAAATATTTAATATGCATAATTCATAAATAAATAAATTATTGCTTTTTAGTATACAGACACTTAAAATTATTTTTAATTTTCAATAATTATTGTAAATAATATCCAGCCTTCTTACGTTAGTAACGTAAGCCCCATATAAAAACACTTCAAATAACTCGAAAGCAACCGAGTTATTTATACGACCAAATTCAGAATGTTCGCTATCGTCGTAATCAATGTGAAATGTTGAGTCTTCCATATTCGGTTGTATTATAGCGTTATGGTTACAGCCCGCGAGCTGGCCGTCGCAAGCCGCGGGACAGCGGAGAATAACTCGGCTTGTCGCGAGTTTCATTTCGACTACGAAATGACGCAATTGTAATTCGTGTAACATAATTTCACCTTTAACGTGAAGTCTTAGGTGTTATATTCGGTTGCGACTTTGTGTTATACATCATTATGTAAATAATAATGCGTTTCGATCAGCGGAGATTTCCGATTATACCCGAATAAAAAACGGTTTTGCATATAGCATCATTCCCGTGTCGAATTAAGTATGTATAGAAGTATAGGGCGGCGTACAAACAAAAATTAAATTACAATGTCCAATGGCTGTCTTTATTCCTTGCTATGCTCACGTACTTAACTTAGTGTTATCTCGATCTTTAGAAAATATTCCAGAGTTAAAACAATTTTTCGGCCACATCAATTGCATAATAAAATTTTTTAATAAATCTACTAAACGTTCGGGTCTTTTAAAATTAACGTCAGATCGTCGTTTGCCTGGTGTCGCAGAAACTCGATGGCAGTATCATTCTCGTATTATTAATGTCATTTGTAACTGTAGATCCGACATAATACAAACATTTAATATAATTATAGAAAATCCGATGGTTTGGGATTCTGAATCAATTGCCATATCAGAAAGTTTGTTAATGACATTAGAAGATGGGGAATTTTGCTTTTTGCATACTTTAGCTGAATTATTTGCAAGAACAGATATTACTTTCGCTTTACTACAAAATAAACAGAGTGATATAGACGTCGTTATTCGCGAAGTTCGATCGCTATTAAATTGGTTTGAGAGTAATTTCATTAATAAGTTTGACGAAATTTACGACAGTGTCACTGATATAAGTGAGCTCCACGAAGACGCCGACGTCTATTTAGCTCAGAATCAGACTTAAAACGCGAGTATAAACGTATTTTCATCGAAATTGTAGATAATGTTAAAAATCAAATTCAAACCAGATATAGTTCATTAAGCAATTTGTCATTTTAGATTTACTAAGTAAGTCGAAATATGATTTATTCGAACGTAAATTTCCTGAGGATAAACTAAATAATTTAAATTTATTATTTCCTCGAATTTTGACATAAATGCATTAAAAATGAGTTAAAAGTATTATATTCGTCTCCCTCGCTTAAAGGATTAGATATGTACGAGTTATTTTTGCATTTACAAAAGATATCTTAAAAATACATTTCCTCAAATTTTAAGCTTAAGTAATATCTGTTTAACCCTTCTGAAAACAATTGCGGCCGCGGAACGATCTTTTCAGCTCTCAAACGCATTCATACGTACCTCAGGAATAGCCAGACAGGACAAAGGCTTTCAGATCTCGCGTTGTTATCTATAGAAAAACATTTACTGTTGCAAATCAAAAGTAAGCCAAATTTTTATGACTTGGTATTAGCTCATTTCCTCAAGAAAAATCGTAGATTACCACTAGAATTTAAATAGCTTTTTATCTCATTTAATTCATTTATCCACTGCGCTGCTATAAATCGACTAAAGGAAACTACTTCATTAGCTTTTTCAAAGCTGCTTTTATGCATGCTCGAAGTCTTCCGTTTGTATTCTATCGTTGACTTCAAGTATGCCAAAAGTGGCGAATGAAATATCTCCGCGTTATACCAGAGGGCGTTACGGAGCTCGGTAGTAATAGTTATATTTTTATTAATAATGTTTAATGTTGACAATTTTTTAAGGTTCGGCTTCCCTTTATATTTTTCTCACCCCTCGCCACTGAATATATATATATGTATATTGTTACATGGATTTTTAAGGTGCAAACGAGTATTCGAGCCACTAAAGAATGTTCGTCCTCAACCTCAGAGGCGTCACTAGAGCACTAGAGTGTATTTATCGCATACTGGTCGTCGTCCGCGGCTTTGTTCACGAGGACACGGGACATGTTTGACGATGCTCTATTACACGAACTAATTTATTTCTTTATTACACTAGCCATCGAGAATTTCATTATGAATCTTTTAATTGAAAATTAAGGATGATCTATTTATTAATATAGAAAACGTAGAAACATCAGAACCGACATCTTTACACGTTAATTTGGTGTAATCAAAAAAGGATGAAATTAGTTTACAAACTCAACTTAATAAAAATGGGATTATTTATAATTTTATATTCATTTCTATAACAACGAAATTGGAAAAATAAAAAAAATAATTTGACTATAAAAATTACTTGTAAACATTTCACCAAAATGAGAATTGCAACGTCCATACGTCTATAAAAACTAATTTCACATTGGGAATTTTTTACATACCATACAAGTTTTATGTTAAGTAAAGTGGCATATTCGAAAGCATAGAATTATTAAAGTCGAAATTGCGTTATTATTGGAACCAAGTTACCAAAAATGAGCTCTTTTCCTCTGAAGACTCAAAAAATCCACTAGCGGAAAAACTGATACGAGGTACAAATATTATTAACTAACTTGAAAAAAACAGAAGGTTGTGTATATTGTCCGTATGTATTTTTTCTTAAATTCGTTCATCGATAATTTCGCCAGTTATGGACCTACTTCGAAATTTTTATTCTGTTTGGAAGGTTATACTCCTGAGGTGGTTTAATATCCAACAAATTGGGATCTGATGATGGGATACTAGAGAAATCAAGGAATACCCTCAAATACTATACGCGATAGTGTGTTTCAGCTATTATTGTTTAAGTATTCAAGTTTTTGCGTCTGGCAATCATCATATCATGCTCCTGAGTTGATGATGAAAGCCACAGTATTTTTTAACGTTTGGGAGTTAGGGGATAATATTACGATTTGTCGCTAAAGACTATTCTTTAACGGCTATTAGTAAAACGCAATTATTATACACAGAATTAAATTTAATTACTTTTTAAACTATTTTCATTCATTTATACGAGTATAACTCTGATCTATGAATAAAAAACAAAAAAAAATCTTCAAATTATAATACGACTAATTATAAAATTAAACACACAATCCCGCTTTTAAGGCATTTGTAAAATAAAGCAAAATTATGAATCTTATATAAAATCTCATATATAAGTACTCAATCCAATATGTGTCCCGTTGCTGCAAAAACTTTTTGATGCATTTAGAATATTAAAAGAAAATCTATTTATACAAAATAAAAGAAAAATATTCTAGATAAAAGCAAGAAATTTAATTTGTGTCCTATTTATTCCTCTTGAACATTTTTATTAGAGTTTTTGGAAAGGAAAAAAAAACATTTTTATTCAATAATATTTTTTAACGCGTTTCTCATAAACACTGATCAAAATGGCGTCAACCAACCACAACTCAAAATCAGCACTTTACAATAAGGGACCTTTTTGTTATTTAAAGCATTTGTGAGTTTGTCCGAATCAATTTTATAGCGTTGTCTAACCGTCTTTGCCACTTTTACTTGGTTTCCACTTCATCATAATACACTTTTGATTTTAAATGACCCCAAAAAAAGTTTAAAAGGTTGAAGTTGGATGAACGAGCTAGCCAAGCAAAAGCACTTTTATTGTGCCTATCCATCTTAAGCTCAGTTGAGTCCATCGATGGCACATCTCCTATTGTATGGTAGATCACCATCCAGTTGGAAATAGATACTAGCTCTGTACGCAAGACGTCCCACGTTTTCGATAAAGTTCAAGTAATGCTTTTTCAGAAAGTGCAATTAATTTAGACTATTTTGTTTTGAGGTCTAAAGTCACGAACACTTGTTCCATACAAAAGTAAAGAAGATACCTTGCTAATTTTATTAACCATGGCTTAATCCACATGCGAAGTAACTAAATAAATTATAAAGTTATAGTTACACCATAACTAAAAAATATAAAATAACATAAAATTTCAAGAAAAATAAAAACCGCCTTCAAAACCCTATTTAAATAAGTGTTTAAGCAAACTGTAAAAACAACTAGTTAGTTGTTTTTATAGTTGGTATCAGCTAAAGCAAGGTAAAATACCATACAATATCTAAACATAAATATGCAATGTTAAAAATTGAGTCAAAAAGTTAATCTTCTCTCCTAAAGAGACACAACTACGTCTGATTTGTGTTGAGTTAGAACAAACTCCAAAAAAAAAATATCGTTTTTGAAGCCTATTTAAACCATTATTTAAATAGGTTTTTGAAGGCAATTCTTAATTTTTTTTTGATATTTCTATTCAAAATAACGTATTAAACGTTCGATTTATTATAAAAATAAATACATACTTCGAATATAAAGATCCAAAAATGAATTTAACATGTGAATCAAACATTCAGTGATCCTTTATTATGTAGTTTACTAGCTTTCCGTTCGCGGTTTTGTCCGCGTGGACGTGGAATTTGTTTATCTCTCTTCATAGTGAACGACTTTTCTGCCAACTAAATTCTCATTCCTTCAATTCTTGTCCCGGTACTGTTACTGATTTCGGTCTCGGTTATGCTCTTGGATTCTAATCAAATTTATAAATTGATTTCAAATACGAATCTCTCAAAAAATTAACCTGGTACATGGCAAGAGCAATATGAAGTGTTTCCAGAAAATGAGTGACGTCCATAACATTAACACTAGTGTTAGTGTACGAATGAATTGCTACTCATAAAATCTAAATGAGTAACGTTAAAATATCACTTAAAGCGCGATGCGTGCACTTTATAATAAAATTCAAAATATGCCATTTTATAAATTGAAACTTTTGTTAACAGCTCTGAACCCACACTCGCACAATATGGTGGGCCCGAAGTACAAATCAGTCACCCCGTTTAAAACTATTTGTCTAAAAAATGCCTCGGTGATGGGCTGATAGAAACCTGATATAACGAGTAGGAAGGGAAAAATATTTTCCATTTAACTTTAAATCTGTATCGACAAGTAGGATTTTTGCGAGGAAAAACATAATAACAAGCTGCCATGGCTTTGTAATAAATCAACGATAATATTCCGCCGAGAAACGCCGAGATGTTTTTATTAATATATTATTTCTTTGCTCCTATGTAGGAGCATAGGAGCAGCAGAAGCAGCAAGAGCAGGAGCAACCTTTAACGAGAATGCTCTCGTTAAAGGTTGTTCCGCTCGAACGAGGAGGAAAAACCATTATTTGACTTATCCTTGAGTGAACAAAGCCGGGATCCTTGGCCGGTGTAAGGATCGCGTGACGGCAGACCTCGTGTTGAGCGCGTTAATTGGGAAAGGCATTGGCGCCACTGGAAATTTTTCAGTTCAAGTGGGGAAGGGGGGAGATACTAGAAAATAATACAGGTCTGCGTGTAAATGACAAAAGAGAAGATGATTCTTGTGTATTTTTATGGTAATGATATATTTGTAGTTGTTTATTTATGAATCACATTCAAATAGATCGTACGAACCCGTGTATTTCGTGCTAATTATACTAAGCTTTAAGAACGAGTTATTGTTGATGTCTAATAGTTTTATTATTTGAGCGCACTGTACGTAGTCACAGACCAGTCACATCGGTCGATAACACCCATGCAGCTCCAGGCCATGAGGAAGGCTCAAGGTCGTAGCCTCGATTTCGTTTGTAAAGATTGAGGATGGTTCGCCTCAGCAGATAAAAATCAGACACTTCATTATGTTGCGTGAAATCCGAAAAATGAACAGTCGCCGACCGCTTTCAATTTTCCTCAATTTGTGACGCACACAAACTGTGTCGTGATTGATTTAGAAGCTTGTGTCCCAAAAGTCATTGCGAAATCTATTCCAAAGGTTTTACTTTCCAAATACACAATGAGGTGCTTAAGAAAAACAGAAACAGTGCGGTGAAAGTTTACTCGATACGACGAAAAGTCGAATTGGCCTTGTTTTGCAAGTTTTCTTATTTATGTAAAACAGAGATAATGTCATTTCATTTTTAATAAATTAAATAGATAATATTCTATTATTTGGAGGACAAAAAAAGTTGATCGCTCAATGTGGTGGATTTTTTGTATAACAATACTTTAATTTAGCTATTATTTATTTAATTTAGTGTGTTTATGCAGATTTTTATTCATTTATTGTATTTTAATCCTCAAATCCGATAACACTAACGCTGGAAAAGTATAACTAACATTCAGTCGCTTAAAAATGATCTAATGAAATAAAATAAGGTTGAAATAGATTTCTCCCTAATGTACAAGTTCATGTCGGGTATATACCCGATAGGACCCTGCATAACCTGGCTTACGTATGTGGTAGTAAACCGCTAAATAGTTATATCGTTATTTAACGGACTTAGATAAATAAAACATTAACACTTGTTTATTATCTTACTTTTTATGTCAATCCTCTTGCATTAATCTTCAATTCCTTGGATGAGGATTCGTGGTGGAAGAACAGTTTCGAGGGTCAGCATGTCGCTGTATGCCGCAGACAAGCGTCTAATAATGAATTTCCGCGAAATAATATTGTACACGATAAAATACTATTTCAAAACATTTACCTAAATACATAATAGTGAACTAAATTTTAAGTGCGTTACGACACAATCAAAACAACACAGTTTTAAAATATAAAAAAAACAGTGTGAAAAAGTGCATTAACAAAAGAACGCATCTTGATGGAATTTACGTCGTTTTGTTGAGACGCGCAGTTTTTCGGCTGTAAATCAAAAACGGTATATCCGATTATATTTAAAGTATTTTTTTTGTAAGTAGTTACTAAGCGTTACCTTTCTAATTAAAAAAACAAAATGAGACATACGGTCTAATAGATGGTACCAATTCATTAATATTATGGGCAAGTTGAACAATGAATTTCATATTCAACTTATATTGAACTATTCGCCACGTACCTCGGGAAACAGAGAACAATAACAGTTAAGCCATCGGTCACGGACTTTGTCATCGGCGACGGTGATTAGAGCGTCAAGGTGTTGACATCAGAGTCGCTCGAATGAAATAAAAACCATCGAAGCGTTTGTTTCAGCGGTGGACTGATTCAAATCTGACACAAGAAAGTAAACGACCTAATCATCAAAAAGGACGCCGCTCGGAGCGAACATCGCTGAAGCTGAAAACAAATATCTACCAGTCGGAACATTTCCAGAGCCGGCCGCAGTCGCCCGGAACGGCTAGAGTAAGACTTGCGCTGCGGCACCGCACCTTGCAACCGATGGCCAGGCGAGCAGTAACTCACTACAACTCGTGTACTCGTGAATCTGCAACCTCTCAGGTCGGACGAGGGCTGGAAACTTTAAAGTGGATCACAATCTAACAGAGTATAAGTTTAGGGAGCGCGGCCAACGAGAAGCTTTCTTGCGAGTTTCGGTTTCATTTACCCGTGTACGAGCACACCTCTTGCTTAAGAGTCAGAATCAAGACTGAAGTTTTAAAATATGAACTTGTGATTCTCACCTAGAATCGCTCAGCAAGTAGGAAGACGACCTGTCGTGATCAAATTTCGGTGTATGTCGATAAACAAATATTCGTTTCTATACATATCTATTCAAAATTTGAATTTGTATAACTACATTTGTATAAATTCGCATAAGCTTATAAGATTTCGCACTTGACTCTAAACGCATTAGTTTGGTTGGCCAGTTCTGTTTGTATTCAATCACATCACGATTTCATACACATATTTGTATAAAATGATTACTTAGTAATCTATATATAACATATAAACAAATTACCGCGCACTGACGCCCTTACCACGATAAACCACTAAAACAGTGCAGCGCTTTATAACCCTGTCAAATTGTTTAGTGCAATTTGACGCAATGTTTGACGAAAACTATCAATTCACGTGCATTATGTAAACTATGTGTTCACAAAAGATTTGTGTTACAATGTTTCGCTGAAAATTGGTGGATAATCTTTTTTTATATTCTCTAATTTTTCTTAATTTTAGCTGTCGTACACAAAATTAGAAAACTAATATCGTAATATTAAAGTAAATTAAAATACTATATATTAAATAAGGAAATTTAAAATCTAACTCTCATATTAGTTTATACTAAGATTTCATTTGTAATTCTTCTATGAAGTATAAATAAGTTGTGCGTAACTTGACTTTTGTTATAAGTCGAGTATTTTTTTTTGGAAAATTGATGTCAAATTATCAAAAAAAATATTGAAATTGAGACTGACGGTAATGAAAATAAAACTTTTTTGATTCCTTTGAACAAATCACTTTCGAAGCGCTTTTGGAACGATATTTATAACAACAAAATCATGTAACACCCGTTATTTTCTCCACTTTTATGCATTTATCACATATTGCTCAACTATGCAAATAG
Source organism: Eumeta japonica (assembly GCA_005406025.1). Lineage (NCBI taxonomy): Eukaryota > Metazoa > Arthropoda > Insecta > Lepidoptera > Psychidae > Eumeta > Eumeta japonica. Next base: position 81,158 of record BGZK01001136.1, read on the forward strand.
AATATTCCTCGATGAAATACAAACTAAACTAGTCGAGATTAAGGAAGTAGGTCATGAACTTCTTACGCGCGATGGAGTTGAACACAGTTTCCGTAATAAAACACTAATTACACGACTTAATATAATTACGAAGCATTTGAGAGTTGGGTTCACTATTCTTAAGCAAACATTTAATTAAATCAAAAGATTAATAACAATATCGATTAATTTATTTTGCATGTAATACACACATCCGCATATACAGTTCTTTGGAATATCAACATGTGAAATGAGGTATGTATGAAAATTAAAAACAAGAACAATAACATAAACTTCTGTTTTGACCACTCAGACATCATCGCTCAACTTATAGTTATTCGATTACACAGAATGCTCAATTTGTAGAGGTACAGAGCTATGCTGTGGCTGACTTGGTTGCAGCTCGAAAATGGGCTCAAGCGGTGAGATATCACACTTTCACAGAATACTGATGAGAAGTAATAATTTTCCTTTTGCGTTTCGTCTAGAGTATGAGACTTCCAGTGGCTTACTCCCTCCTCCATCACCTCACAGCCCCTCTATCAGATATCCTATTCCTACCCACGTAGCCGGCAACGAATTGGTGACGACTCCTTTAAGGTTGCGAGTATCCATGGGCGGCGGTGACCACCCGCTCTCTAGTGACTCGCATACCAGTTTTCCCCTCAACAATGTTATGAAAGATGTTGCGGACATCAATTCTAATGTCTGTCCCGGTCTAAACTGTATAACTTTTAACGGGTAATGTTCATTACGAAAGTATAAAAAGGACAAAGCGGCTTCTATCACTAATATGAAAACCAAATAAAACTTTTGAAAAGCGACGTGGTTATGAACCCATGTGGATAGAAAAATAAAAGAGTTGGCTAACGTTAATAACATTTAAAAATTGCGCGTGTCAGCTGTTGGTATCTGTATCGACTAATCTAAATTTGGGAATATGTTTGTCTCTTGTTGTACTAGATATTTTTGCAGTAGCGTATTTTTTAACCCGTTTAACAATATCAAGGTAATATTGTAATTGGTAAAGAGAAGTAATGACATTTGATAATTTTGATCTCCAAAGAAAACTATTAGAAAGATTGATGATATCACATGATTAATCATAAATTTATCTATTGACTATGATAATAGAAACCAAAATACGGATCGAAATCGCAATCAGGACTAAGAATTAAAGTGGGATAAGAATAAAAGAGGAAAAAATCGTTTTATTTAAATGCGGAGGGAGTGTCGCGACGGAAAGCGAACTTTGAATATTTTTCATGTGTATTTCAAAAGAAAACAATTTAATTGAGACAAAACAGTCAAGGGATTTGTGAAATGAAATATAATTTATCCGGTTTCCTTTATTGAAAAATTCGTTTTTCGGTTTCCTTATTACTTTTCTTATTGTCTTTAATGAACGGACAGATGGAATTACCTCGAGACAGACGCGCCGTTCGTTCGCGCGGTGATTTTAATAGGATTATTGATTTATTTTGATTTATTCAGTTAAAGCTCCTCTAGGTACTTAATAAGGCGGTGTAAAGCATAAGTTTGACTTCAAAATAAAATTATTTCGTCAACAAAAATAAGAATGAATGCCGAGAGAAAATCGCGAAACAGGAACTAACTTATATGATACGATTAGCCGTGAAAGTGTTAACAATTTGTGAAAAAATATATCAAAGCCTCTTTCACCTGCGATTTCACTGTTTTAACTGATCTTAATATTTTTATCTTTAATCCCGATATTCAATAGAACTTTATATTTCATTATCAGAAATAAACCCAATTTGTACGTATTCCTAAATATGGACATGATTTTCGGGTTCAATAAACAATATTACGTCGTCGATGATCAGGTTTACAATTAATGTTTAAATATCAAAGAAATAATCGGGATTGTAAGTATTAAAAAAACGGTGGTTCGCGGTCCGGCCGCAGAGGGCGCTTTTCGCGTTCGCCGCGAAATTGAATAAAAATGTAACTTTTTCCCGCCTCGACGGAGATGAGGCCTTTATTGGATTAAGGCTGTTTTTTTAAAAAATCCTCTCCATTTCGCGAACCTAAATCACGTCGGTCGCGTTGATTGCTTCGAAAAGCTCGTCGGTCATCCATTTACGTAATTAGCAACAGAAATTAAGTCGAATCCAATTTTAAAGACGATAGTTTTAATGCGGGCGCCGGCACATTTCTCGTTTTCCTCCGCGATTTTAATGCAAAATATATAAATATTGCTATTTAGGGAATTAGTTGGTTTGATATATTTTAAAGCCGGATTAAATGTGTCTAATTACAAAATTAAGGATTAAATTAATATTTACTTAATGACGGTCTAAACGAATAAAACGATTTTATTCATTTAGACCGTCATTTTAGAGGCAATGTGGAGTATGTTAGATATTACTCAAAAATATAGAAACAATCGTGTTGAAAAACTACCTACACCTTCATGAGGTTTAGCTTATATAGTGGTATACCTTAAAACGATAAATAACGAAATAAAAGCTAAAATCTAGAATGAGAAGGTCGACATAAAGGTTGCTGAAGCCTTTGAAAATTTCTTTACTAACATTCATTTACACGCAACAAATCATCTAACTCGCCTCCTGCATTTCCGAATCGTTTCTGAACAAAAATATTTCAGCTTTAAGGATGAATATAGAATTTAAATATGTAAATGGACAAAAGGTTTTGAGGACGTATAATTCATTAGACACGAAGAAAACTCTTGGTCTCTATTGTAAGTTTTCGACTAAATTTCATCAAACGTTTATTCTCGACTAGCTTTCCGTTCGTGGTTTTGTCGCATGGAATTTGGTCTCTCCCTCATTCCTCCTCCACTGGTCCACTTCCTCGCCACTCCAGTTTTCCCGTATATTTTTTAATAAGTAGAGTGCTTCAAGGTCGAGGTTCTAAGTATTACAGAAAATATAAAAATATGTGTCAATGATGCTCTCGGCAAGACTAGAAAAATTATGATAATATTTTTCATTGATGCTTCCGGCAAGACTACAGAAAATATAAGAATAGGTTTCAATGATGCTACCGACAAGATGAGAAATATTTTTTTTGCACAAATATTCTAGTAGAAACAAAAATACAAACAAAAAATGTATTCGCATTTTCAGGAACTGCTGCTACACTTTTAGTTAGTGGCAAACACAGTGTTCCTACACACTCGATTATAATAAATACCTATGTGTTTGAGATTAATGCTTTAGCAATGAGCTTTTAACTTAAGTCAAATTAAACTACATAGTTTTGGACAGCACATTAAGCTATCGGTTTTGGACGTCTGCACTCAACCCACATGAAGCGCTTACGATCTGAGTTTGAGAGACCTCGAGACTTCGATTTTAAATAAAAAGATCGTAAAAACAATATTTCGATTAAAATCTCGTGCTACACAATAACAGCAAGTTTTACAAAAAACTATCAGTATTTACCCGGGATCGAATCCGTTACCAGCAGAGCGAGAGTCTGTCATCCTACCACCGACCGACAGTCAAAAATATGTTTCTTCCATAGGAAACGGTAAATTGAATTTCAGCTAAAACGTTTTAATATTACTTAAGTGAGTCTTAACGCACCTAAAGCGGTTTAGTGTTGTGCCGTGGAAGTTATACCTAAGTTTTATTGCTATAATCGAGTACCTCCCCTGTAGACTTCCCAACTTTGAAGATTGAGAAAGTTCGTGTTTGTCTTGGCTTGTTTGGCAACAAAGCTTTATTGCGATGAAGCCACGCCGTGCGGTGACGCTGGGTCTACAAGAAGCCTTTAATAAAATGATGGGACATTGTATACGGTAATTTTAGAATTATGAAGCGACATATATTTAGTTGAAATATATAGAATTTATTGAATTGAAATAATGTGAATTTTTCGTAACTTTATGGGCGTATTTAATCGTCATAGCAACTTTAGAGTTAAATCTCTACAAAAAGATGTTTCCACTTTAGGAATTTCATATAGTAGCCAATTATTAATTTATTATTTCTTGAATAAGTTGAAGAAGAGCTTTTGGCACCATGAACTTCAATAACTGTCGTAAAAAAATCATCTTATAAAATTTTACAGGAATTAATAATTCAGACAGCAAGCAACAATTAATATCGTAGCGGTACGCTGTTTAAATGGAATTATTGGACATCGATAGGCACTTACCGATGATAGGCGAACTTATTGTTCATACTGAATTTCTATTTATTACTAGCTTTCCGCCCGTGTCTTTGTTCACGTGGACAGAGAATGTTCCTTCATCTTTTATATACAAACACTGTTGTTAATTAAAATATTTTTTTTTATATTTATTAAACATCAGAAGCTTTACGGCATTTACTTTCAATTGATGCAGTATAAACAAAAGTCACCGAAAAGTCATCCTTTTTGGAGCGAAGTAATTTTCCCCAGACACCATGAATTCTATGATAATCTTACGACATGATGGAAAATGTTGTTTATTCATGTAGGACTTTCAAGATCTTTAAATTTTATGTTGTTTGAAATCACCATCCCTTACACTAATCAGGGATAAAAGTTTCGACCCCCGGCTCATCAGATTCAGAGGATAGACCATGTTTTATATTTTTTAAAGGCTTTGTTCAAATGATTCATTCCTTCAGAAATCAGAAAACTAATGAAACATGAAAGGCACTCATGAAAAAAAAATATTTTCCTGTATTCTATGGGATTCCTTTTCTCTCTCAAAGTTTTTTCTAAGTCTGACGTGAGAATGTTATGCCTTAAACTTTGTGCAATTTCTGAATTTCTTTTCCATTTAGTCATTTTTCAATGAAAAGATTTGTTATATAAATCGTTCTTTACTTCTTTTTTTACAATATCTTACATAATCAGTAAGTGTAATCGCAATGGGCAGAATATATCGCTCGTAGAACCGATAACAGCTGAGGAAGAAGGGTTCTCGAGTGGCAACCTCGAACTGAACGTCGAGGGAGACGGACTTCCACAAGGACTGACTAGCTGGTGAAGGTCACGAGCCACCGTTGGTTGCAAGTGGTTCAGAATCATACGTTGTGGAAATTTAGGCGGGAGGCATTAGACGTCGACTAGCAGAAACGGGCGAAGGAAAAAAAAAACTGATTGGCCAATTCATACTTGGTTAGGATTCAAACCCAATCAGTATAGACGGACAGTATTTCATGCCTTACTCGAAACATTACTCTTAATGTATGAGTTTGATATCTGCTCGTCTGTTTGTTGTCCGCTCGTCCTGAATTTACATTTGTCTATCCACTTGTCTGTTCCGTCCGCTTGTATGTTCATCCGTCTATGCCTTTCTGTGTTTGTTCGACTGTTGGTCCGTTCCTCTGTATATCACAATGGTTTTTCTCGATGGTTGCCATTGCACCACTACGAAATATAGTTTTGAATATTGTTCGATCGAGTCTATTTATTGCGAAAAAATAAGTTTTTTGTATTAATGACGTTTTTGGAATGATTTCAAAATTTTAGTCTAAGGATCTGAAAGAACTTACAAACAGAAGTTTTGTGGGATCTTATAGATCTTTTACAAAATAAAATGGGCGACCTTTTTAGTCATACAAAACATACCACACTTCAGCTTGACTCGTACTTGAAAGGCTTTATTGCATCCTTCTAATAGAATTATTCTACAGTAATACAAAAAAGGTTTTAATTAAATTAGCAGTTTTCAATGAAAATCCGAAATTTCATAGCGAAAGCTGTAAACGACAAAATAACCTAATCCGAAAATTATGAATCATCTGTGGAACTGAATCAGAACTTCTTTTGCTATTTATTCTTACAAAACCGAAGTTAAATCTGAACCTAAATTTTTAATTACCTCGACAGTACTGTTATCGGTACTCACCTATCTAAGTTTGGTTTAGTTTGGTAATAAGTTATATTGCCTTGCTTTGCTTTTAAACTCTATCATCATGCGCAGTGCATGGACCGTTGACTTCTGTTACGGCCTCGATGGGCCACGGGGCCGCAGGAGACCGATTGGCACTTAGACGCCGCCTATCTTCTTCGAAAAGGCGCAACTGTCGAGGGAGTTGACATCAATTTCGTCGGTGGCAGAGACGGATGGGATTCGATTCGATTTCTAGAAAAGAATAATACGTCTGTTTCTTAAATAAGGACGCATAATTATTTGTAGATAAAAATGAAGTTTCCATCAATTAACGTTTCGCAGTAACTTCTGCATGAGCCTCTACAAAGATCTTAATGCCGATGGCTAATAAAATATGCTTATTCGGCGTGTCGGTGTGGCAAAACAAACACGTTTAATAAATACATCAGGTAGGGGTAGACCGCACATTAGTTATTCTTATTATTTCCTCGTCGTAAAGTTGCTGTTGTTATTGTTAATGTTCTTGTTGTCGTTTGCTCACATTATTATTAACAACACAACATTAACAATTGTTAACACGCAGCTATTCAAGGACGACTCATAAAACATACATCATATTATTTGAATGTCCGATCTGTACGAATATAATGGAAATGATATCCTTGTCCGGGCAATAGTAAGCAACTGAATGAATCGGTATGGAGTTTAGTCTCACTTATGTCTATTCGTTGGTCTCTATGTTATTTTCTAACTTAAGAACGGTTTGACGGTAAAAGCGATTGCGTTAATTTTAAGTTGTTTATCCGTAAGTTCATTAATAAATTATAAACAGTTTTACCGATTTAATAAAAATGGGTCTACAGTCAAGTTTGTGATTACACAAGTTATAGGTTATATATGATTTTAAATCAGTGCAATACACTGTATGGAAACTATTAAAAACAATTTGAAAATCCAAAATGCACGCCTCTAATTTATACTCGTTAAAACAATAATTTTATAACATACCATTAATTACAAATCAGATTACAACGTAGCTAAACAAATAATTTATGACATGTAAGTAAAAAATAAGAAATTAACGCCCAACAAAAGATTTTTAATCAATTCTTTAATTGCAATACAATAATCAGTACTCCTCCCATACATGGTTACAAACGGACACAAAAACATTTATATGCACCGATCTCTAGGTAACATATTACTGTATAATATATTTCTAGGTAATTTTTTTTTTATATAAAATATATGTCTATGAAAAAATTATTCCATAAATAATGAAGTCTATCGCAATTATTTCTATCCAAACTCAAATCTGTTAAAAAGTAATGAATTCGTATATGAAATATCCCTAGTCAGGTACGCATTTATGTAAAATATGTATATGTATTATTATCTACAGTTTAACTCATTTCAATGCTAAAAATTTTATATTAAAAATCTCCGTAGCTGTTGTATTTAGGGTACATTTAATTAAAATACAATAAAATTGATTATATTGTATAAAAAAATATTTTGTTTAAAAAAATATCCGGATTTGTTAAAATTATTTAACGTCTTGCTTTAAGACGTTGCGCCTGCTTGTACGGCGCCCATTGCTTTTCAATCGGGTGCCATATTGCCGTATTTTTTCAACTTTTTATAACTCATTGAGTTTAAATATTTATTGTAGAAAGTTGAAAAACTCTTTAGCCTTCATATTGAATAAGTTTGTCAATTAAGAGTTTTCGGACATACTAAAAAAAACAGCTTTTTTCGTTAAGTGGTTCAAGCGTTATTATTTTTTATCACCCGAACATCTCATCTACATACTAATTGACGTAATCTGCCATTTAACCAGTTGTCGTTTGTTTTAAAACAAAATTTATTAACGATATTCAGTTATCATTGTCTATACTCTGTACTAATATTGTAGCGCAGATGCACCCTTTATCGGGTTTTGGTATCCAGGATCGCAAATTAAATACTTGGGCAGAAGAACAGGTACGTTTATTTGATCAGTTCATCAAATTATCTGTTGAGGAATTTTATATACACTTAGGTTTACATTTAGTTTGTATTACTATCGAGGAATCCGTCTGCGGACAGGAGCCCTAATCAACTTTTTTAACTACCAATCTCTTGCTTTATTCGCCAACTAATAGTCTATTCTATTTTCACATTTAAATTAATAAAACAGAACCCAGACGGAACCCACGTTCGCGGGACTGGGCAAGGAGGCTGGATGCCTCACATGCCACCCACACCCAACTCAGTTACTACAACATTTTAAAGAAATGAAGTTTGTAAATTTGTTGATTTGGATGTAGAGAATAATCTCTAGAACTACTGATCTGACTGCAAAAATTACGTTAACAATAATAGGAAGGTACATCATCCCGGTGTGCTTATATTATTCTTGATTCTGATAAAAGTGTTTTCAGTAAAAACAATTTATTAACAATAATTAAATTTGGAAAAACCAGACGTCTGGTTGATTAATCGCTGTGCGTTGTCTAAGAGGTCCGAAATAAGGAAATAAAATATATAGCAAAAACCTTTAATAACTTTACAAAAATCCGCGACACCATGTGTCCGAGTTTAGTATTTCGGCGATGGAGACGTTTTCCATCAAAAGCAGGCTCCAGCCGCGGCGCCGCCACCGTCGGCCCACCATTTTAGCGCCGCGCCGAGCGACCGGAAAGCAAACAATTTCATTTTTGCATAGAATTTTTCTATGACCTTATAGTTATTATGCATTTTAGGAATCTAGATAAAATATTTAACTCATAATAGAGAACATTACAGAAACAAAAGTTGATAAAAGATAAGCAATTAAATACAAAATACCGTATTTTCCAAACTTTGCTCAATTATAAATAAACAAAGCATATTTTGTTTGTATTTGTATTTATTATATACCTCTTAAGAACTAGTTAATAATAATAATTAATAAAAACGGATAGCAGATCAGGTAAACTTTTTATTGTTGGACCTTTTTTAGAAACATCTTCAAGTAAAGATGTTGATTGTTGAAGATGAAGATTGTTGCTTAAAATTTCGTCCATTTATTACAGGATCTGGAAAAATGAGTACTTTTAAATTTTGTTATTTATGTGTAAAATAAGAGAACAACCAAATGCATTCCAAAACATCACGATTCTTAAAAGAATATTTATAAAACGAAGCATGCTTAAATTTTTATGAAAACGCATTTTATGAAAAATTGAATAATTATTTCCCATAAATGTATAAAAATAAGAAACTCTTTATACAATTCAAAAGTTTTTGAAAACTTTGTTAATACTCCTTATTTTGATAAATACAGCATTTAAATTTGTAACAACGGTTCGTTGGTGTTTTTCCCTTATTGTAAATAGAAAAGTTCCCAAAATCCTTCGCTAGATCTCTTTGTACGATTTTTAAATTTGAACGAATGAAAAGCTTAAAACGCACTTACATTAACTCTCTATAGCGTCGCGCCGGCTGTCCCTGGTACGCCCGTTACCGCCTGCTGCTGCCGAGCCGAGATCTGTGGTGCCGCCCCTGGCCACGCCGCTTGTCCCTGGTGCATCCGCTGCCGCCGGCCGCTGCTCCCAGTCGGAAGCCCATGGCGCCTCCCCCGGCTGTGCTGTCTATCCTGGCGCGCTCGTTGCCACCGCCCGCTGCTACAGATCTCTTCTGCAGAACGCAGTCCGTGACGTCACTCCTGACCACCTGCTGCTGCCGCCGCTGCTGACGATCCGAAACCCGTGTCGTCTCCATCGCCCGCCTGACGCACGTACGTCTTCCACTTGTGCCGCCACGCCTGTGCGCGCGTTCTAACGGCCCGCACCCCAAAGCGGCCGTGAACTATTTACCGCTTCGTTTGTTGAGCTGGCATTTATTTAACTAATAAATAATATTTCACTTTAAGTGCTTGTTTCATAGACACGGACCGTATGTCCGAAAACCCTGAAATGAGACCTGTACGAACCCGATAAACCCACAACAGCTTCGTATAAGGAAACAGATTTCAATAAGATATTCACAATTATGACTAGATACCACATGGCCATTCGGTTTTGGATCGTGATTTTTTATCAAAACTCATAAACCAATGCTGTAAAATATTCACTTTCATTAGGAGATGTAATTTAGTATATGTAATTTTTATTAATATTTGATATTTTAAATAAAAGGAAAATACTAAAATAACGTGGGCCTAAACTCGACTTATAGTGGCCGACTGGTTTATGAAAGATTGAAAATATACAAGCTCCAATGCCTTCAAATCTCTAATGCAGAGTTACATTATTAGCTTTGTACCTAACTAAACTACTCACAGAGATCATGAACGTCGAAAACAAAATAATTCCACTTTCAACACTAAACGGTTAAAGTCCTGCTCCAAAACTTCGATCAATGACAGTGCGTCCTAGAGCAACTTTGCCCCGTCGAGGGTAAGAATGAAATAAGTATTATACTCGTTAATAGGCTTTATCTGATTTTGCCTCATTTGTCAAATATGTCTCCAAGTTTCGTCATTGAACACAATTTTATACAAAACATGAGATTATACCACCTGATCATACAAACGAGTTAGGAGTTACTTTTTTGTTTATTGGATTTAGTTTATATTAATCCACCTCGGTTCGACAACTTTTTGGCAATTTTCTATTTTGAGGTTTAGAGTGAGTTTTGACTCTTTACGCCCTTAGATGTAGTTATTCAAAGTATGAAAAAAATACTGTATGTTGTTTTTAATATACTCTAAGGAACAAACAAAACATGTTTTGTTACTTCTATATAAAAAATAGCAAACTTCGTTTAAAGAAAATCTGAAAGCGATAGCTTAAATGAAAAGCTGTTCAGAACGTTATTTGAAAAACATAAAAATTACTCTTGAAACTTTAGTCTAAGAACTAATTGACGTGAGGATTAATTTTTTTTCTATCTATCTACAACTATTCATTAAAAAATCCTAATATTCACAATATTGACATATATTATGTCAAATAACGGTCAAATCGGCGAGACCGCGCTAAATGTTTTCAGAGTGAGAACATATCATTTTTCGTTCCTGCCCTTTTTTACAAAAATATCAATAAATCGAATACTATACAGAGCGTTACGGAGAAATCAGAAATTGAGTTTCTATTAACAGTTATTCACCTCAAAAGAAATCACGAGTTTTGGTGAATAGAAATTTTAGAAAAAGTTGATAAATGTTCATTACGCGAAATCTTTGCCCTCGTAAATGTGAAATATATGGAATTAAAACCTTCAGCTATCGATGAATACCATTCATAAACAAACAAGCACACATACAAATGTATAAACACCCATTGCGACACATACAAATCACGACAGTTCTGATTTAGCTCAATGTATTAAAAATAATTACGGGACAAATTAAACAGTTTTAATTCATAATTATCATAAATATTTTATTCGAACGAAAATAAATAATTACTTTTTATGAAATAATATTTATATTACAATTTAATAAATAAGAAATGATTTAATTGATTATTTTATTTATAACATTGTTTTGAACTTCAGTAAGTACACGGAATTAAAATAATTTATAACGTATTATATTTTCAAGAATCATTACTAATATTACCAATTAATATGTTATGAAAAAATATCTAATAGATCAAAACCGTTTTTGAAGTCTTGACCGTTGTTTGCAGCTCCATTCTCAAAACATATTCCCGGAAGGTACTATATCTGTTGAATATCTGTTACCGGCGTGATTTCATGTAAGGCTTTTCAAGATAAGCATATGAGAATAGCAATGTATGTATGTAGTTGTCGTTTAAACTGGATAATACTACAACCTACTAAAATAAAAAAAATGAAGATGAATTGTGTGTACATATGAAGTTCGTAGTATATTATTAAAATAGTCTCATTGATAATGCTCTTTTTAATGATATCAGCTGCGCTCTGCTATCACCTGGACAACTGCGCTCGTGAAGCCCGACGGCGATTTCGGCATTACGCTGGCGTCGACCACCCGTATCTTCGAGGCCGTGCACCTTCAAGTCGCTGTCCACTACGCCGTTGGGATCCATCATACATGTTCCTGCTGGCTGATACAAAGAGTTGGCCATCACTCTCGCATAACATTTCCAATAAGATTTGGACCCAAAATCTAATGAATCGCATTCTGGTAGTGGTGGTCTTATAAAACATCCACCGACTTTCTTGAAATATGAAGTTTTTGTCAAATCGTACACACGCTGACATCCTTCTGCGAGCATTTCTAAGTCAGATTCAACTTCGAAAGTGTTACCAAAAATAAGAGGAGCGTCCATGGGATCAGCACTGTTCAACGTCACGTAACCTCTAGACTTGGGATTCACGAGTGCGACGTTATTGAAAACCACTTCTCTTAATATGTTTTCTTTGAAAATTGCACCGCATACGGTTTTGTTGTAATTGAAGGTAACTGGACATGCGTAAAATAGAATTGGCGATAAAGACCCAAAAGCAAAAGTGACGTGTTGAATTAACCCTGAATTCTCAGTTGACTGTTTGTCGACGTTGAGCCAACCCGTTGTAAGTGGTAACGGAAAGGTCCCTAGGTCGATCAGTGACAGTGCTGTGTCCAGAGACGTTGCCGGATTTAATTCACCCGTCACAGCCATCGCAGCAAATGTGTGGTCATGAAAATTTCTTCCGACCTTAGGATTTTCCATAACTACTGGAATATCGAATTTTTCGAGTACTTCACGAGGTCCAACTCCAGACAACATTAGTAGTTGTGGCGATTTGAATACGCCGGCTGACACAATGACTTCTTTATTTGCGCACACTTCTATTTTTTCACCCGTACTCAAAATGATCTCGGCACCAGTCGCTACAGTGCCTTTAAATAAAACTCTCGTAACAAAGGCGTCTTTAAGCAAGTTAAAGTTTTTCCTATTTTTTATTGGCAATAAGTTTGTTCTTGCGCCACATGCTCTTATAGGTTCTTGGTCCATTACTTGAAAAATTCTTTGATTGTCCGATTTCATCGGGAACATTAGGGTCTTCTCTGATTTCTTCGCCCAATTCTTCAAAAGCCTTCAGCATCATAGATTCTTTTTCAAGGAAGTAGTTATTTACAGAGGGTGATTTTATTATAGAAGGTCCATTTACATCGTGATATGACTTAGTCGGGCCGTTTAAAATATTCTTATCGGTCATGTTCTCATTTTTTTGAAGTACTTAAGACAATTTTCCCAATTCCATCCTTCGTTGTTTATGGCCTCCCACTCGTCATAAACTCGGGAACCACCTCTGAAAACAATGACTACTGTTAATTCAAAACTCCAAGTGTATTTTATTTCACTACTCTCTTTATTTCTGTTTTTCTCATTAGTAATACAACTACAAAAAATATTTTCAAAGTACTAATATAATCCAGACTTGCCTAAAACCAAATTCTCAATCTTTCCACATAAATTTATATTTTATTTGACTTTATTTGATAGAAGCGTATCGAATGTCTTTATACTGTTTAATTTTTAAGATTAGCAATAAACTAAAATATTTTCAATGATAGTTTATAGTTTTATGAGTATCTATAATTCGTTTTATTAGAAATTTTGATTATTTTTCATAAAATATATAAGCGTAATACCAATGGCTCACTGAGTCATTCCGAGATCTCCGAAACTGTAGGTCCGATTGTTCAATAAGAACGACTTTTACGCAAATCCTATCAAAAAAATTTCATCATTCTATGTCTACGCGGGTGGAGTCGCCGGCAAAAGCTAGTGTTAGGCGTAAACAAATATGATATATTGTATGAATACAAATTTTAATGTCCTAAGAGTGTTGAAATTAATTTCAAGTGGACTGTTAGTCATAACGTATTTCGGTAAATAATTTTTAGGGTTCCTAGCCAAAATGACAAAATGGAACCCTTACAGTTTCGTCATGTATTGATGCAATTAATAAAGTAGGTGTCTTGTGTAAACCGCTACTTCGTTTGATGGTTAAATAATAAAAATAAATATTTCTAGGTGGGCACTCCATACATGTAACAGAAGGTCAAAAATTTTTTTCGACAAATATCAACGAATAGCACACCTTTCGACAATTCTTTTAAGAACGCTTTAAGGTTTTTAAGTAATTACTCTGATTACGTGAATAGTTTCGGAAATAGTCGCTTCGAAAATTGCAGAAACTATGTTTTCTCTTCTATTTTCTAAACCGTATATCAAAATAAATATGGAAAAAATGAAGAAGGTAACGTTTAATAAATACTTTCAACGAAAATCATTTTGTACATGGTCTGGTGTATTATTGTTTTAAGTTATTGCCGAGTAACTAATGCACTTTAGTGTACACTAATTTAATAGTAATAGTCGACATACCTTTTCTAGTTATAAGCGACTAAGATGTTTATAACTTCTGTGCGGGAAACGTGGAAAAAGTGTAACACCGTACTTTTTTATCTGTAGTCTATTTCTTTGTATTCATTGCTTTGAACCCTATAATGAGCGTGGTCCAACACGCTCTTGGCCAGATATATTTTTATATTTAGTATGTACAGTCGAGGGCAAGCGAGCAGGCGAGCTATCAGAAAAGGAGATGATCACCATCATTCATGGACACTTGGAACCCCAGAAAGTTACAAGTGTGTTGCCCGCTTGGCAAAGAATAAGATCGAATAAAGTAGAAGTGAGCCACAGGAACTCATTCACTGGACTAAACTCAACAGCGGAAGTTATTATTTACATCTGTATTTTGTAAGAATGTGTTGTGACCTCGGCCAAGCTGGCCCAATTTCATGCTGCACCCAAGGTGGCCACGGCATGGCTCTATTACTCTAAGGTATCTATATATTAATCTTTCTATGTAATTAGATGACTATAAATTGGAATAATTGAAGTAAATTTAATAGTTAGAATTGCACAAAAGTAACCTTGACTTACTTGGGTTGATGGAAGGGCGAGAAGGATTGGGCTATCGGAACTCACTCACCGGGCGAAATGAAACAGCGTTATTGCCTATTTTCTTTCATTCCATCACAATTAATTTCTACTGATCATCCTTTCATACGTCTAACAATTACAAAATGCTGGCGAACACCATTTTGTTACCACAAAGTTATACCTTCGTTCGATCACAATAATCCACAAACAACTTATCCAAAAAGATTACTTCGAACGACATTAGAAGGTAAAACATAACAATCCAAACAGGCCAACAAAAAGAGGATTAAAAGAGGCTAAAAGAAAAGCTCGATTCACCTCAAGTACTGGAGATGATTCATGCATCCCGTTCCGCCCAGCATTTTGCTGCGGGTGTAGGCCACGCGCCCGTGGTTCAGCGCCTGGCCGGCACCAGCGCCCTCTTACGTAGAACGCCCAGTCTTGGGGCGAAAGCGTCAATAATTGGAATAGGCCTGGAATCTGGTGAACGCATTGAAAACGATGAGACCGTTAAAACAGGCTGATATAAGTCGATCGATGTTTCTGTTGGCGCCTAATTCTTCTAGTTTTCTCATTTTTCTTTTATTTTGCGATAGGTGCTGAGATTTGTTTAATTACTCTAATAGCGAAGAACCTTCCTCTACCATCTTAAGGGCTACTATTTCGGCTCAGGCTCATTTTCGTTTTGAAGCGATATTGTGCCCTTATTCGCGTTTAATTACAAACGTATTTTTATGGAAATTATAACATAGGTTTATTATATTTTACAGTAGTGTTAAAAACGTGTTGGTAAAATTTTTAAATATTGAATTTATTTTTAGTTTCGTTTCTGTGTTTATGACAAATGACTGTTATTCTAGATCAAAGAATGATACATGTGTGGGATCGATATTTAAGCTTATGAAATGTTACGTGAGCTAGAAAATTTAAGTTTTACAGAGTTAGCATTTGTAGAAATGGAAACTATTTGCCGCTTGTCTCGGCTGTTGTTGAGAATCACTCGATTTCGAACTAGAAGTTCCATGGTTCGAATCCAGTGATAATTATTTTATTTTTCTTCGTTTTTCACGTTTCTTTTATTTAATTTTTTTAATATAATGACTGCGAAATAGCATTTTTCTTTAATCTTTTCTTAATCGAAAAGTTCTCCAACCGACACAGCCATCTCTATTTTGTATCAGTTTCATATCCAATAGAAACTGTACAGAATCAATTTGACATTAACAGCGTTTCTTCTTAGTTTCGAAATTGATAGATTTTATCGATTTATAATTTATAGAACGAAGCTCGGTAACCCGATATTTAAATTATTATATACAGGTCGTTTACTTATTAGATGATAAATATTCAACAGTTTGTAAATTAAATATCAGAAAAGAATATTTTCTATTTTCATTCTAATCAGAGCATCATTTTTCATCGTATGGTTTTGGTTTTGGATTAACTTTTTATTTAAATTATTTTGAAGATTTCTGTTCTAAGCAATTGTCGCTTTTCAACTCATCAAGTTTTCTTTTTAGTATTATTAAAGGAAATATTTTTGACTTTAGGCCTTTTAAAGGGCGTTACGTTGAATTTGTGTGACGTCATACAGCTTCGTCAGCCAGGGACGATCAAGACGCTCATTTGTCAAATTATAATAGGCACGTCTTTAACTCATATTATTTTAAGCAATTGTTGAGCAAATACAAGCATACCAGCAAGCAACAGCTAGTCATTAATACATATTTAAAATGTGGTAGTTAAACCCTTTCATTTTATATTCAACATGGACTCGTTCAAATTCTTTGCTTTTAATCTTTGAACATTTATTTATGCCACTTAGAGAGCGCCATATTGAATTTAGTAAAACATCATACACTATAACCAGCGAAAATGAAAACTCTTCTAATGATACCTCATTTGTCAAATTATGATGAGTAGTTTAGAAGTTATGCGGGTACAGATGAATATACATGTATATTCAAACATACATACAGGCTAAAATCATAATCCTCCTTTGACTCCGCCGTAGTCATGTAAAAATATTTAAGGGTAAAGTACATCGCTCGTGATCGGCGGATCGCCCCCGCTTCGACGAGCAGCACGCCAGCCGGCCACCTCCGTGAGCCGCCGCGCCAGCACGCAGCTGGCGTCGCCGGCGCCCACGATCACGAAGTCGAAGCAAGTCCCGCCTGCAACGAAAACGAATTTCGAAAGAAGATACCTAATGCGGTGGGACTTAGTTTGGAGGAATCTGGAACCACGATATTTAATAACTCCGGCAAAGTGCAATTTTATCTCGCACACAGAGTGTTTCGTACCATCACAAAATATATTTTGTTATGGATTTATTAAAATAGCTTTTTATTCCTTTTTCTATTCATCCCAACACAAGCCCGATTTAACCGACCGATATTATTTGTTATACTTTAGAGTTTGTACTATAAATGATACCATGTCAGAAACTGTTATGTATTACCGTTTTATGATAGCGAAATAACAAAAAAAAAAGAGTTTATGTGCTTTATTTTTTTTATTGTAGGTGTAGTAAATAGATTCTTTTGATACCTTATGGGTATAAAACCCCAAGAACCAATGACAATATGATGGTCAAGGGCTGAGTCGTCGAGTCTTTAATATGAAGTACTATATTATTTTAGTTTTTTAAATAAGTTGTATTGTCGCATTACCTTATTAATATGCTTAAAAACTATTCAATACGGTGGGTCAAACTATCAGATCACGAAAATAAAAAGAGAAGTTTAAACGCAACAAATAATTTGTCGTTACTCGTTATATATTTGAAAAAAAATATCCAAAATATAATCGAAACAATGTAAGATTTGCAGTTCTGAAGTTAAAAGAGGACACATAAGAGTGACTGCTTTGCTCAGAAGTTAAGGAACCATAAATTGTAAATTAAAGGGAAAATTTTATTAAGAATCTTTAGTCTTTTAAAATACGTGTTCAACGACCGAATACGATGGCCCTAAAAAAAAAATCACTCTACATTTTTATGCATGGAAAGATAATTATTTCAATTTACGTATGTGATTTATCGGTCTTGGATAAGGATGGGAATGGGAGTGTTGTGATGATAATTTTTAAGGTTAATAGTCAGCGAACAGCTTTTGAACAATTAAATATTCACCATCTCTGAAATATATGAATGTTAGTACAGGATATTGTGGACACGACCTTATTTCTTTATCTCTCTTAAATAGTAAGTGTCTATATACATACATAGACTGTTGTTGAAATCCATTTTTATTCATTGTAAGCGTGCCGTATTTTGATTATTATTGAATTCTTATTATTTTTTGTTAAGAAATTGGATTATATTATATTTAACCTATGTATATTTGTAATCTTAGGTTACATTGCATAATTAAGCTTCTCTTTTTAGACTTACTAATGATTTCTGAAGATTTCGGCCAATCAGGAGCTAAGCAGGTGACGGTCACAGCCAGCACACGCAGCGTCGACTCGATTGAGGCCAGCGACGTCAAATTGGACAGTATGCTTGTGGTATCGCTCAGGAGGTTGCCGGTGGCGTCAGCGCCGACTGCGCCAACAGTTTCGTCAAGGATATTCATCTTTAGTTCTTGTAATACTGGCACATATAAATATTTGGTGTTATGCAAAAGTGAACCAACCTCCAACTATCTCCATTTCGAGAAAGTTGTGGGTTGTAGATTAGTAGTTGCGAGATTAGGGAGAAAGATTAGAAACAAAAATAGATTACAAAACTCAGAAAAATATATTGCAACTTTATTATAGAATTGGACTTTCACACTGGGCAATGTTTTCGAATAGAATTTCTGACCTTAAATTCCATACATTCTTTCAACGATCATTCACAGAGCTGACCTACTTCTATAATTTTAGAATGGTTATCCCTTACCATCACATTAAATATAAATACTTAAAACTTCAAAATGATGTCCCCAGATAGCGTTATAAGCAGATGAAAATATATAAAATAAAAGATATATTTATCTGAGATTGCTCAAAAATCTTCCAAACAATAGTGTAATATTTAAGTATTATAATGATATTTAGTATTTTATATATACTTGCGCCTTTTCTCGCTACCTTTGGAAGTTCAAAACTTTAATTAAAATAGTAAGTTTTATTTGCAGGATCGACTTAAAGTAAATGATGTGTCGTCGCACAGTAACGTACGATAATGAAAACAATTATTAAATTCACCCACTTTATAAAGATAGACGAAGTTTACACAGTTGCACAGTTGCAGTAGTTTACATTTTGTAAGAAATACGTACGTTACTTTGTATAATTCGAATTAGTGTATGCGATAGAACTATGATGTGGCCAAATTTGGCTACGGCGCGAAATCGAGCCGACTCGGCCGGTGAGATACCACACCTATACAGCATACAGACGTGAAGTAATAACTGCCGTTGTTAAGTATAGTCCACTCAGCGACAGTTCCGGGAGCCCATTTCCCTTTCATCAGATATCCAATTTCTTGCCAAAAAGGGCGGAAACGCATTAGTGGTTTCTCTGGGTTTGCGTGTTTCCATGGTCGATCATCTGCTCTCTGTTGGCTCGCATGCTTGTCTTGCCCTTAGAAAGCTATAAAAAAAGTTAAAAACAAATAGCGAAACTTTTCACCAACTACTAGTAAATCCCTCGAGAATTACACACGAATCAAACTATGTAAAAACAAGAAACACAAATTTTAATGTTATTTAAATCAACGTGAAATGTAGTTTAAAAACTTAAAATACTTTTTAGGGTATTTTATAGTTAAAGTTAAATAACTTAAAAAGTAATTTTAACATACAAAAAGCATGAGATGCTGAATATAACTTCTATAATTATTATTCGCTTCCTATTTGCATAAATTTGGTAAAGTCATATGAATGCAAAAATAAGCACATTGACTTATGTCAAGTATCTCGAGTTATTTTTAGTTAATTAAAATTATATTAAAATGCTACTTTACGACTGTATTCCGTAAGACTTAACTTCTAATTCCATAACTAGGCCCCTCGTTATTATATGCAAAAAATTGGTAATTTGAAAACAATACAAATGAATTTAAACTCTAGAGTTTACTGGTAGCCAATGAAGAGTTCCCTTTTGCACCTTCTGGATGCATCATCGGACTATCGTCACAAAAATACAGTGCATTTGGCTCGGTACCTCAAACCATATGAGTTCAAACTCGATGAACTTATTAGTGTAAGCATTAAACATCCACACCTTAGCCCTTTATTCAAATGAGTGCACAAATGCACAATGATGCAAAACCATTGTATTATTATTGCTTTTCAATACGTGCAAAATACCAATTTAATCGGACGTGGGTGAAAACTGAGTTGCAAGATTCCATCACGTCCACAAGTAAGAAGAAATCACGTTAATGTAGATCAGGTAATGAGACGAGCATGAAGTCTGAAAGTTCAGTAAGGGGCGGTGGCTCGGTGGTCAAGGACGGCTATGCAGACCAAAACCTGCCGAGTACGATCTCGACCGCGGGTGCATTCGCCGAGGTGTTTTTAACACTCCCAAATCAAACCATAGGCCCCATGCTTCAGTGGGTATGCTCAGCTGTCGCTAACGGACAGACAAATAGTTTTGGCAAATAAGAATATTTTAATTTCTTCATGAAACGTCTCGTGTATATGCAGTCCATATTTTCATTGGGTTTATTGACAGTATCTGCAAATTATTTACAATTCCAAAATATCTGTGACGTGACGGTGTCGTCTCCGTTTGTGCACACTACTGTAAAGTGTAAATTGACGCAATTAGGTATACTGCGGTCTTATTTTCTATAGGAGTTTAATCGTGCCTTAGAAATTTTGTAAGATAAACGCCATGATACTGTATAATGATATGTCAGAAGTACAGCTCTTGAAGTAGTAAATATATCTCCTTTTTGAGAGCTTCAACCTTCACTTTAAATTTTTCCATTTATATAATATCTCTATGTGATATTGCCATCGCTTTGTTAATTGTCGTGTAAGATTCATCTACATCACATTCACTAGTTTCGTCGGTAGGTGCTTATATTTGTACGATGGATACGAAATAACCTTTGATATAAAATATTTAATTTTACACTGCTTTTTGATAATCCAGTGAAACTTTCTATGCACTTTTTAAGGAACTTGTCTATTATGAAACCTACCCCATATTTAGCCGGCGTACGTCCTACATAGCAGAGAATAAAGTTTTAGTTTTCTTGTATATTATTACATAGTCGTCTCGTTTCCGAAACGATATTTAATTTTATTTATAATTTCTTATAGTTATTTGGAGGATTATAAGCATATTTTTCCCCGGTACACAGCCGAGTTGGAGGATATTTCATGTTCTTTGTTTTAATTCCATTGCTTGTGAAATCAGGTGCGAAAGGAGGGACATAGTTGCTGTGTGTTTCATATATTTATTATCCTCCTGCTTGTTGTTTGTTTTAATTGTTTCTCTATTAATTATGAAGTTTAGAATGATCGGTTTTTAACTCTTGAGATACTGTTTTACCTTTTGTTATACTGAAGTGTATTATTTATTTTATTGGCTTATGTATTTTGTCTATTTAATGGAGTATTATTATTGGATATATAGAAAGCGTTTTTTCTTGTTTTAAGATAAAATCTGTTATTGTATTTGACAACAATTGTATCCTTTTTATTTCTTTAATTTCAGCTGTTCCCATAACTTTTCTTCTGTCTCCTTAAAGAACGAAAAAAAATATTTTTGTGTGGCTTGCAAAAAGCAGGTTGTTTACTTTTGTTTTTCATTGCTTATTTCCGTTTTCATGTTTTTCCTCCAACACGAAACGTTTTCTTCTACAGAAGTTTTAATATTCTGTGTTAGTTGTTCAGTCTCATTTTTACAGTTTCCCCAGTCGTTGTTTTGACTCATTTAATTAATTTGTATCTGCCTGCATTCAAACTTTCTTTCATTGTAAGTTATAATACACAGCCTGATATACATATTTATTAATTAAACCTACTAATACAAATGTAAAATTTTATTATAATTATGAAGTGTATGCTCCAAAAAATATTCACACTAATTTGCAATCGTTAAATCATAGTATGTAGTTAATATAAGTGATACAACTCTAACACTGTGTATAGAAATCTCTGCAGCCTCCCGTTCCGTCATCGAGGTCATACTTTGAGCCACCGGGATCTGATGATATTCCTGAGAAATATGATTTTTATTCCATATTACTTATACGAACGATGTAATTCGTATAAGTACGACAAACCAATGTATACTCATACTATACTCATGTATCGTTCTCAATATTTGCATCGTTAAATTGTTCGTATATGGTGCATCGTAGACCTCGAAAACAGCTGTAAAAACGACAAATATGAACGTCATCTGTTTTGGAGGAAACTTAATTATTAGACGAATATTATTACTATTTTAATACAACTGCAATATCGCTCGATTTATAGAAAAATGTTCCATTTGTTTGTTATTTCTTTCGAGTGCCTTGCGTGCAACGACTCTTTCTTTGAGTTGGTTCTCCTTCCAGACGTCAAGTTTCTATTTAAATTGAAGATTTCTGTGCTGCACTCACCTTGTACGTGAGACACCAAAGGTTACAGGGCGTTGTATGACATGTATGATATGTATGACGACGTTGAAGGCGTACAACTGCTTGCGATTTGAAATGAAATAAAAAGTCTCCGCAAATATTAATCGGCAGGACCACGTAGGTGCATGACCAGGAATACTAGAGATGCCAAATTGAAATTCATTGGAGCACCCATATTGGATGGTATTTATTAACCGACTTCGAAAAAAGGAAGAGGTTTTATGTTCGTATGTATATATATTTTTTTAATTTATGTTGAGCGATAATTGCGTCGATTGTGGACCAATTTGATTTTTTTTTGAAATACTTCCGAGGTGATCTTACAGTCGTGAAGTCAGGACCTGATTACCAGGGACTTCAGGGACATCAAGGGATATCCTCAAATATTACAGGCACATTTACAGTGTTTCTGCTATTATTTTTTAGATATTCTAATTTTTACGTTTAGTAGTTATCATATCATACTGCTGAGCTGATGATGGAAACCACAGCACTCCGTGATGGTTAGGAGTTAGAGGATAACACTGAGATATGTCGCCAGAAACTTATGGATATTAATACAACCTAGTTTACACAGAATAGAAATTAATTACTTTTTAATCTACCCATATATTTCCATTTATTTATGTGACTTTATCGTAATAAAAACACATCACAACTCTTAGCGATAACAGTAGAAACAGAATGATTTAATTTAATGTGGAAGTGAATGTAATCTATATGAATTGTACTTTTTATATTTTAAAGAATAGGTATAATTTATGTAGTGTATAAGAACTAGTCGGTAATTGTACTCCAACTAAGAATGTAAAACCCTGAAATTACACCAGTGGACAATTAATTCGGTATCAGAGTTTCAATCAGATATTTATCGTAAGATATCGGATATAGTCTCGGAATTTCCAAACTGATAACACTGTCGGGGTACAAATTTTCACGTATGAATTATCATCAAGTATTTTTGATTCTCTAGCATCAGACCCTCTGGCAATGTGGCCGGTTATACAAAAAAAAAATTGTGTGTGTATCAGCGCCGACGCACGACTGGAGTTTACTCTTTACGAACGACTACAAAATAAATAGATTAGAAAGTGAAGGTAAATTAATGGATTTTCTATATTACTTAAAGCACGCGTGATACATTTATTTATATTAATTATACAATGAATCCATTATAATATAAAACAAAACCTTAAAAAAATAAACAATGATAATTTTATGTAATAAAGTTTTAAGAAAGATTGATTTTATTCACCATTTACATCATTTTGCGTTGTATTTATTCCAGGAACAATATTGACCTCCTTGAATACTGAGGCAATTAGTTTATAGTAACTAAAATATGATAAATATACTGCTAGGGGATGCGCAAGATAAGTTGCGCATGAATATGGAGACTATACACGTGTGTAGTAATCTAAGCACTTGCTTAGACTATAATTCTTTGTGTTATCAGTGTAATAATTTTAATTTGGTATAAAAATAATTATTAATATAATTTTATATCATTATTATTTAAAGTTACTGAAATATATTACTAAACTTAATTTCAATAAAATATAAGTTATATATGAAAATTAGTCGGAAGATTAAGCATTTTAAGGTAGTAAAGCTTTTATGTGACATGGCCATGAGCCAATGCAGTAACAGAACAATATATTACCGTATATTATTAAATACAATATTATATCTGTAGTGTATTTTGTGTATATTATCTATGATTCTTATTATTTAAGGATGGTGGCTACTTTAAACAATAATTGTACTTTGTGATGTTTATTATTGCGTATAGTGTTTAGTGAATGTTGTATAATTGTTTAGTCCCTATTGCTTTTTGTTATCTATTTATTTATTTCGTTGTTGTAATTTATATAATGTGCTATATACTTAGATGTAGAAGTGAAAGTTCGTTTCTCATAACAAGAAAAATAATGGCTCATATTATGAACATTTTATAGTAAATTGTAAAAATCAAAAGATCATATAGCATTTTCCTTCTAAAATAAATAAATAGTTTTTGTATGTGTTGTGGGTAAAAGTTCCATTCGAGCCTTTTGAAAAACTGAGCCTGTGTTTTGCACCACATGCAATCCTCTATGCGACGTCAAACAGACGGCAATTTAGAGGCAGACGGCGCATGCAGTTACAAGATTAAGAAATTCAGCACACTCACTCATCGCATTCTTATAGTGAACATTGCTCAGATCTAACGGCATCTGGATCAGCAAACATTCACGGATACTGCATAACTGATTTATCGTACATGCGGTGGTCTTAAATCACCATTACTAAGCAAAACCCACGTCCAACTTCTTCTGGAAATCAACATGACAATATGGATATAAACTGTGAGTTCATTTCATATCCATACTTATACCTCATATCTATTACACGTACTTATTGATAAATATTATCTACAATTACTACCTTAAAACAAATAATAGCTTCGATCTTCGTAAAATAAAAAATACGTATAAATAAACATTTGAAATCATCATAAGAAAATAATTAACTATACTACTGTTCTGTATAACAAACTTTTCATGCATATTTCATCTATCATTTATTTCATTTCAGTTTCTTCATTAATACTTATCTACAAAACATACAATGATAAAATAATAACAATTCTTCGTCATTCACTTATCTTTTTCTCAACGCCGACAGGTAGACATCTTATTTCATCAGTGCAAAGTGCATAGTGAATCGCACTATGCACTTTGCATTTGTGTAAATAAAATAACATGTAAATAATTTAAATACAGAATATTGTAGAATTAGGCTTCTGCACGTAAATCATATTAAACGTTATTATAATTATTTGTAATTTTAATAATTCATGTTTATTTTCTTCCTTTGTCGCATATTACTATCGTTATTTTTTGTACTCTATCTTCATTATGTCGGGATGAAAAAGTAATTAAAAATCAAGGCTCTGTTAAAGCGAAGATCACACAGTTCAGTTCTTATTTAAATGTAGTTAAATAATCACTATCTGTCATTGACTTCGAGTAGAATGCGCTAAGCAATAGCTTTAAAAATGCAAAGTTATTCCAAATCAGTGTTATGTATATGAATTAACGAATGTCTACTTGAGCATCACAAATACGACGTTAGAAACAATTCTTCTCACAGAAAGTGTGCGTAATTTACTTAAAATACGCAACGCGAAAGTTCTATTCGCACTAGTAAATATATTAAAAAAACTCAAAACAATACATGGTTTTATTTACAATCTGAACTTAGGAAACTCCATATTATACGCAATCGTTATCGTCAGAACGAGACATAATTCTACTAAGCACAGGATTATCATCCTTGCCCAAAAATTGTAAAGGATTATATAAAACTCTCTAATTTACTCTTGGTCATGTATCATGGTCTAAAATATCCTTTGTTTATGTGTCTAATTTAAATATCGTAGATGACCATTGGTGTGAAAAGTTTAGGTTAAATAAATCCCCACCACAAATGCCATACGTAAAATTATCAAACATTATTCTTGATAAATTTGTACCTGCCAGTACTCAGTTGCATGACCTTGAAGAAAAGCTCAATAGGATTGAACAGAAATCTTACTTACAAAAATATTCTATACACTGTACATCAGTAAGTTATATATTTTATTTACTGTTTTTTATTTTTCTTAGTATACAAATTGTGTAGGACATATCTATGTCAAAGTCACTCTGAATCATGAATATAAATCCGTCTAATATGAAGAGAGTTAGTAAAGTCGAAACCGATATGTACTCCGATATTCCATTAAAATAACAAGCAATAAGTTCTGTCATTTCGAAGCTAGAGAAAAAACGGCGCAACATTTTAAAATGAAAATAATAACGAGAGCAAATTCTTGAGATTGACATCCGACATTCACTTTGAAAAAAAAGGATCCTAGAACCACCATAGACACGGCCACTAATTTTAATCGGGATAATAGATCTCACAAATGGCTTCTCTGAACAAAACATCGTATCTTATCCGTTTCTTAGGAGAAACAGGCGATAAAAATTAGTATTAGGCGGGAGAAGATTGACGGGTTATAATATTTTCTTGAAAAAAATTTGGTTTTTCACAGTGCCTGTCTTAAACGCTTTTTAATCAGAAAAAGAATACAGATAAATTTTTGTATTTGAAAAAAGTGATCTTTGATATAACGTAAATGACAGATAACACATCAATCTAATAAAGGATTGAATGTCATTGATGATTAGATATTCAAAACAGATTCTTCTAAATTTATTATTTATGATCTATCGACTAATTGAGTTATAAATCCAAAACCGCTTCTTTATTTTTAATCGAAAGGAATTATGGAACAATTAGAATAACACCCACGATATCTCGGAAGCTGTTACCAAATTACCATACTATGAGGGAAATTCAAATTTGAGAGTAAACACCGATGTTCATTTTGAGGTTTTACAGACGATTTTAAGTTAACATATCTCACCCACTGTAGCCTAAATACGTACGATGATATTAATGCTGTTGTGTTTAATACCCAAATTGAATTTACTCTTGGCAGTTACAGAATTGACAGAATTTATACAGTACAAAAAAACAGAGAACGCAGACTCGAATTAATTTCTTAACTTTTTTTTTAATTAGAAAAGCCCTTAATTTAGGTCAAATAAATGCATAATTAAAATACTTTTTTTGCAATTAGCGATTTTATATTTCGAATTCCATTGTGCTTTATTTTGTACTGATAAAATAGCAAGTAAAAAAGTTTTGAGAATATATGTGCTTAGAATAAGTACGCACATAAAAAAAATTTAAGGGTCTGTCTCTGATTTCAAAATAACTGTATGATCGTAGTGTTATTTATACGAATTAAACACGCAAACAACTCTAATTAAAATGGTGTATGTTTCTCTATTTGTCCGAGATTATCTTCTAAATAGCTGAACCGGTTTTGATGGAATTTTCTTTAGAAAATGGAAAAGTCATTGGGTCATTAAATATAAACTTTATAGTTATCTTGAAAACATTTAGGGTTTCTGAAAGAATATTAAAATATTTTTTATAATGGAACAATCAAATGGAAATCATTCGAAGGTGGAACCGAGATCGAGAGCGAAAACGGAACCGGAATCCTGATCTAGTGTTTGACCGGTGTGGAAAACGAGAGCGACAACGGGATCAGAACCCAGATCAGAATCAGAATCGAGATCATAGTGGACATGGCGTCATCGATCGATAGAAAAGACTCAGTTGATAGCAATTATAGCATTCCAGTTCTGTTCGCAATAATTTGTTTATTAGCTAATTTAGAACATAGCCATATCCTTTTTACACATTCAGCAATAAAGGTATAAAATTATCCTTTGTAATATAAGTTATTATGAATTGTAGAAATGTCTCACGACAAATGCGTTTAGCTGTTTATATTGGGGTCCTGTTTGCTACTCTTAAAAGGTGGTGAAACTTTGATAAAAATGCAAATGGAATCGACGCAATGGAGATGCGATCCCTGCGTACATGTGCGGGACGTCTTTGAGACATACACAAGGAAAGAAATAATGATGTTAGAAGGTGGTATTTTTTAACACGTAGTGACTATTGGCTTTCTGAAAAGGATGAAGGAAGATAGATCAGCAAAGCAAACTTTTAGAACAAACGTGTGATGGAATTATCGGAAAAGTATCACCGTAGAAAATACTACATGTACCAAATAAGTGGCATATTAAAAAAGAACCAGTCTCTATACACCGAAAACGATGAGTTTGCATGAAAAGTTTGATCGATATCAGTGAAGCGAGAGAGATAATTAAGGATTGTACCATATGGATATCTATAGTCCATGCTTGCAATTCTGAGAAATAGACGCGAGATTATAATGATAGTATTGTAACTATATATTACTGACTTATGATTTCAAGCATAATTTATATCAATATCTTTAAAAGTACTCATACTTCAAAGCTCGGAAGTAATTAAACCTTATTAGTCATTAAATGCTGTTAAAATTTCTTAAAATCGGAAGTGTTTTTAATGCTGAAGTATAATACTAATACAATTAATTCACAGCTTACGCTACTAATTTGTTTTGATCTATATTTTCCACTTGTGTTCACAAATCGATATTTATACAATCCATATAATTACACATAAGTCCAAATCGTACACAATTTTGAAAAGATGTTATTCAGTTATTTCTAAACATTGACTACACGTGTACAGGACTGTTTTATACAGTAATAAAGAATCTCTAATTTGGCCAAAAAACCTTTTATTACACTTTATTAAATATTATGTACTGAGACAACATGTCTATGGCTTCGTTAGTTTCTACAACAAATCAGTACTTAGTTTTTGATTTTACTAAGTTCTCATGCTTGTATATTGAAAAACGTACTATATGTATCTCAATTCAGTATTTTGTTGCTTTTCACGACTTTATTTTATGTAAAGACAAAAAACTACTAAAATGAATATAAAGGCCGGCTTACGAAAGAGTAGAAAGAGGAGAACTTATTTTGTATATCAATCGAATGTAGTAACAGTGACGAAAAAAATGATAATATTGATCATAATAATGACAATGAATAAAATAATATTTTCTTTTTAATTTTTTTATAATAATCACTTATAATGTCATTAACCTATTTTTCATTAAATTTTTGAGTGTTATCTTATTCGTTTTTTATAATCTTTTATTGACAAAAAAAATTAACAATTTGAAGTAGTTGTAGCATCGAATATATTTTCCTACGATGTTTCTAAAATTCACATAGATTATTTGTTTATATAAATCTGCGCCGACAACTTTATTTGCATAATTATGTCGTTCTAACCAAGAATCTCATCTTAAGATTGCTATAAAAAACTTAACTAAAATCCTGTCAATACGTAATGAATTTAAAGAAAAACGTTTAATTGGTATTTATAACATAACATCTGAGATATGATTGAAATCTTAGTAAAGTATTTTAAAATGCTCATGAGTACGAGTGAATAATAGATAATAAATCAGGAGTAAGAAAATAGTATAAACTATACGGTATTTAGTGGACTATAAGTGTGCGGTACAACTACCTTAAACATTAATTTCTTAGACATAAATAGCTATACAATAAAATTATTTGATCTGTTCTAATTCACTATCTCACTTGCACCTACCCATATGTATTTGCCTCGCGCTCGCACTTACAGCTACCGTATATCCTTGTCTGGTAAGGGGTCGGAACCGTCAAAAGTGTCTGGCTTACGAGGAAACATCGACTAATTATAACCCAAGTACTATATTTAAAAGCCAATTTTAATACTAAAACGTAAGTATAAATAAATATTAGGTGTGTCTGGCAAGGGGTTGTCACGATGTTAACTATTTGGAAATAAATGAAGTAATTTTTATTAATATTCTGAAGGAAAAATCAAAATATCACAACTTATTATTTCATGAATTTAGGTTGGTGTTGTACACACCTTTAGTACCGTTTACTTGCCAAAGCCACGACAACCCAAACTTCATGATGGTCCATCGTTCTTACCTGTGTGGGCGCATGCTCTGACAAACTTTCAGCTTTTATAAAATGAGGAAGGTCTGGGGTTCACGGGCTCTTGATCTACAGGCACGGTGACACCTTGAGATCGCCAGCCTGCCTCGCAAGGAGCAGACTTGCTGACAAAGGCAGGCCAATAATTAAATAGTTGCAGCTCTCGCAATAAAACAATAACAGATGTTGATCATCAGTTCTATATTAAAAGAAAAAAAAGTTGCATTACTTTTTGTTTGTAGTCTTTCTCTAATAGCTTGTTTTTTCAGATAAATGAGATGATGTCGAGAATTGTATGAACATGTGTGTATACAATTTTATTGTATTCTGATGTCACCATATATAATGAATGAGGCCAAGAATACAAATTTGAAAGTGTCAGTATCTGGAAAATGTCGTCTAGAATTGTAATCTATTCTTAAAATAGAACAGCGTCAACAAACTATCTCATCGTGTTGAACTACCACGGTGCTGGATGCACGTTCTACATTTATGTGTTGTTTTAGGCCAATGTTAAAATATACTCTCTTTGAGTTTATTTTTTGGCATTGAAAATGCTTTTTTGATCGGTTCAACAGGGTACCCATTAATAAAAGTGCGATAGGAGCTTAGCGTCCTCAATTATTGACATACATGAGTAAAAATGCTATCGATTGTTGCTTCATTAAATGAGCTACAATACTACATAAAATATTTTGGAAAATGGTAATGATTTATTAAACATTAAAAAGAACATAATATTATGACATTATTGTTTTGATAATGATTACTTATTTATCGTAAAATAAAATAAAATTATCTATCGTTTGGGTACACGATCACAAAAATCGGTGGATATTTAAAGGTACTTTTGTGGTCCTTTATGAAAGTACTTTATACAAAAAAAAATTAAGTCAGATTAAACTTGCGTACGATTTCACTAATGGGGATGGGATATATATATATATATATATATATAGGTAAGTTATAATTTAAAATATAATGATTAATAAACAGTTGTCATTTTTGAGAATTTGACATCACTCGTATGATGCGCGTTACGTAATGGGTAGCGCTTAGCTCGTGGCCAAGTGCGATACGGCATATGGCAGTTAACATAGTTCCTGTCAAACACTATTGTAATAACAATAAGAATATTAATACAATATTGGACATAGTTTTTCAACCACTTTAGCAGGAGCTTCATTTTCAACGTAAATAGGAGTACGCTCCGGTGTCGGGAGTCTGTTTTGTAATGTCGGGGTCTAGGTGAATAGCTGAGGTGTCAATAGATGCGTACGTGTATAAAAAACCGGTCAAGTGCGAGTGTGGCTAGTACATGAAGGGTGCGTATCTCTGTACAATGTTTTAAAAATAGTTTAGTAAAAAAATCACGTTTCGTGTATGGCGACCCCCTTTAATTTTTAACTTTATTTTATTTTTAGTGTTTGTTGTTATAGCGGCATGACTTTAAAAAAATTATGAAAAATCATAAAAAGTTTCGATATTTTTTGAAAAAATAGGCAAAAAATCTTAAAAATGTTTATTGATAATTCAATAAATAATTGCAAAAACTGCAAAAGATCCCATTGCATGACTGTAAATACTTAGTGAATAAATTTCCAACTGCTGAATAAATTTCAAACTTCCGTACTCTTCTATGTGATTAAAGTTTTGGAGTTTCCTAGACACATTACAGGTCACTGTTTTTATATTGTCTTGTAATATTTTACTTAAGTTTATTATCATCGCTTTATACAACGTCTGCAAAATTTCAAGTTATCCAGAGGATCAAAAGCGGGCGACAAACGGAATAAAAAAGAAACCGTTACATCCCTTTAACATATCAGTTATTTAAAGCAAAAAACCAAGCAAGGTAATAATGTTGTGCTAGAGTACATTTTAAAAGACCAAGGGCGCAAAATTTCTGGCTTGGAAATATTAAAATATTAAAAATATTGCAAAGGAAAAGTAACATAGAAAATGAGGTTGGAAAGTTATCGATCGGGATACAGGAAAGGTTAATTCTAACTTCTGATGACATACTTTTAGCGCTAATAAATTGATAGCGAGGCGTAACTTTGGTCATTTATCAATCAGGCTCAATAAAAGCTTATATATCAATCAATGTGTGGCCCTTCCGTGAGACTGATTTCATACGAACGCGCTACGAACTACGGAACGTAAATGTTTTAGTTTTGGGGTCAGGTTTTCTAGAAAGTGCTTATAAAAATGCAAATAATTCAGGTACAACCTAACTTAATGTTAACACTAAGATGATCTTACTTTTCATGGTTACTAAGCTTCATTTAATATACATTTTTCTTCATTTTAGGATTTATGGTTCCGTAATATGGAAGTTTAGGATTACTTCTAATAAGTAATGATTTCTTGACGGAATTCCAATAAGTATAAGGATGATAAATCCTAACAATAGATGTTATATTTACTTAATTCGTTTGAAGTTGTCGAACATAAAGAATTGCACGTATTAACGCACGCAAAGCCGTTGGTTTAAACCAATAAACGTTAAAATATTAGAAATTACTTTGACATATTCAAACTCCATGAACATGCTGACAACTTAGAGGTAGCAAATCTATGAAGTATTTTTTTTTTTTCAGGCGTTTTCATATTTATTATAGACAAAGGGCGCTTATGTTTTGTGAATATATTAAACATTTATAGCATTCGATGATCCCACATTACTACGCTATATTTTTTTAATTTTTTAAACACGGTATCACTATTATCAATTCGTTAACCCAAAATCCGTCCTTAAGTAACTCACTACTTACATGTTTTAAGCAAGTATTTTTCATAATATTTCACTAGATCTAGTCAATCACCAGTTCTGTATTAGTATGCAGTACTGTAGTAATACAATAATTCTATATACTATCGTACTTACCCGGCGGCGTTCGGATTATAAATGACACCGTATTTTGAGTCGATGTACTTATTATGTTAAATTATTTTTCTCACAAGTGTTATATATATATATATATATATATATATATATATATATATATACACCTTCTGTTTTTCTGTGTGTTTATTCTTCACTCAGTCTCAATGTTTAAATCTATAAAGCTATTTCGTAACGTTATAGTATTATATATGAACCTGATTATTTATCGGTCAGTATGAATACGCGCCCGGGTTTTATTAACACTATCACGATTTGGAGAGGCGTTATACATGCTCATTTTCTACTGTTAAATAAACACCTAGGACTGTAATAATTGTTTATTCCCCTCTTTTGATAAAATTACTAAAGATATATTATTTAATGGTTTTTTATGAGTAATGTTGAAAGCGTGCTTAGTTATTTAAAATAATAATCATTGTATTGCTTTCCATATTCACTTTTTTTTCTTAAAACATATTAAGACCGGTGTATTAAAACTATAATAAAGTCGGCTTCCCTAGACCACACACATTTAAACATTTTCAAATTTTTTCTTTAAAACGCACTACACATACATTTGTTACATGAATTTTCAGTTAATTTTTAATTTTCAATACGTAATTAAACGTATTCAAATAAACCAGAAATACTGTGTGCACGTCAATATTCATAGAGTTAGCCGAGTAGCAAATTCGTACAGCATTTGTGC
This sequence comes from Eumeta japonica, assembly GCA_005406025.1. Taxonomy (NCBI): domain Eukaryota; kingdom Metazoa; phylum Arthropoda; class Insecta; order Lepidoptera; family Psychidae; genus Eumeta; species Eumeta japonica. The sequence continues at coordinate 114,571 of BGZK01001136.1, forward strand.
ACAACATATTTTCATCGATATTTGGACAGGTGTTCAAATAGACGCTTGCGTATGACAAGCGTCAACGTGCAGCATGCAAGCCACCGCTGACCTGAGATCTGTTCTACCAATACGAACTCTATCCGACGAATTGAATATCGATTTGAGAGGATAAGAGTGATGATCAAATGTCTAGTGCCGGCATATGATGCGCGTAGAACGGAAATCCATTACGGTTCTTAAATTATGCTAGCGGGAATTTTAAGGTTGTGTAAAACTTATATGTGGTCATATCGGTTCCATATGAGCACTTCGAAACCAATTTTTGACCGTGGCTAAGCATGCACAGAGTTAGAATTAATTCTTTAATCTTTTGTATTGTCTATCGTCTAATCGCCATCTAAGTCCCGCTTTTACTTCCGATTTCGGTCTTGATTTAGGCCGCAATTCTGCTTTCGATTCGATTCCGATGAAATTATTCCGGAGGCACCCATACTCGTAAAATGAAAAGACACGCAGTGCAGTGAATTTTTATTATGGCGAAACGATCTCACTTACGATCTTAATTTTTATTCCGGTACTGATCGCAATTAGATCACAGGCCAATATTGAACCTTAAGCTTTTTTGAAATAAGTCAACATTTCAATAACCAGTCGGCGGGAGTAAAAAAAAAGCGAGCAAGACAATGGGCATAAGTTAGTACCTTTATAGCTTATAGCCTTTATATTGTTCTAATGTATAAGCTATCACTGTACAGTTTCAGTCAATTCTACTCAGCCGTTGTAGCGTCATTGAGTAACAAATGACAAAACTTTAACGTTGTATGTGAAATTAAAGAACCTTGTACATCTCAAAATTATTCACCTGTAGCTTAATTTTATCATTCCATCTGTCAGGTCTGTCTATCGTCATCACTGTCTATTTGATCATCACCTAATTACATTACCATATTTCATTTTATAAAAGTTACTTTTACTGATTAAATGTACTAGTTATGTAGATGATGTTGCAGAATTTTGTATAAAATTGCATGAAGCCGCCATTAATTTACACATTAACGTTATATGTGTGAAACGATACAAACGATGCACGTAAAGATGTTTCTCAAAGCGGAAGTTTTTGTCCACTTCCTTGATTCTAAACTCAGAAACATTAACATTAACTTATGTATCAGTGAAATTCTTGAGCAGTAGTAATACTATGAAAGTTTGCTAATAAGCGTAGTTAAACAAAGTCTTCGAAGGCGACAAGTCAAAATGAGTGATTTTGTCATCCGGTATAATGCCTCAATGACACAGCAGGGCTCACTCATAACAGTGACGCTATTACGGGATGAAGTGCTGCAAGTGGTTACTTTTTGTCACTTTGTCAAGTACTCATTGTGAAAAGGAATTAAACTTAATGAGGTCGTTAAGTTCCATTCCCATTTTCGACTATTAACACTGAAGCACTCGCGTGTGCAAAAATTCGGACAGGAGAAAAGACTAATCATCAGTTTTAGGGTTGTTTCGGTTGTTGAACCACCGACGGTGGCTACCTGCCCTACCTCATGCTTATTGAACGACTTTTTGGAAAATTCATAAAATAGAAAGAATGTTTGCACAATCATTTAGGTTAATGAACTTCAAATCGTTAAAATTTTTGTAGCAACTACGACATCCTTTCAAAACATTGTCTAAAATCTCTTAAAACAAGTTCCTGTAATATTCTTCAATATTAACAATACTGCTTTTTCTTTGGGTCGCAATTGAGTTTTAAAACAATTATAGATGATATCAAACTTAGTTCTGTACAGTTCTACGAAAGTTTCAAACCTTTAAATTTTTCGAACTCAGTAAACAATATCACTAGCCTTTTTTAATAATATTTGAAACGAAATATCTGTCTCAGAAAACATTGTTGAAAACGTATTTAGAAAAAAATATTTTGAAATTTCCTTTTTTTTTTTCACAACCAATTTAATAATTTCGTCAAAATATAATGTCTAAAAGCGGCTGATTTTAATTTATTTAAAAACACTTCGCCAGCACAGGCATATAAATATTTGTTTTTACAGTATATTACTAAATAATTACTTAAAGATAGTGAATCGCTTGCTATAAGAAAAACTACTATACCAAAATCATGAAAAGTCTCTTTGTAATTATGATAGAACGAAATGGAAAAAAACTTCCTTCAAAATTTAAACACGCGTATACATGTACATCCACACATACTCGTTTTTGGTATGTCTACATGCTAACGACACGACAGTTGTAGTATGGGTGATAAGCATTTACTTATTATAATTTAGGCTGCATGTATTTTAGATGTTATGCCTGCGAAACCTGTGGTGAATTGAGGTGAATTGTCGTGTTTGTTCTTTGAGAAAATTAACTCATTAAAACACTAAAAGATGGCGTGACGCGCTTAAAGCCGAAGTAAAGTAATAACAATAATTTAATAGCATGATTTTTTACGGGTTATATTTATTTATAATTTAGGGATTTATATGTATGGGGCTACAAGTTACGCAAAGTTTTTTTGCTTGCATGATCCGCACATGCCTAACTAGAACACAATTTTTGCATACTTATATAAAATAAAGAAGTATCACTCTTAAAACGGAGATTTGCGTGCAGTGCTACAGTGACTTAAAAGATAATTTACAAATTTCAGGGAGAATATTTTTGTGTGGATAGTCGTTTTATGATGACGTGACCGCCGATACGCAGCCAAGAGTTAAAGTGGAAAGCGACACTGCTTTTCGGGATAGAGTTCCAAAGTGACTCACCTTTTTCCAGGAGAACGGCAGAAATTGTTCTGGTACACTACCCTTACGGGGGAGTGCTCTCAGGAACTTGTTATGTACACCGTACAGTTCAATTTAAATTATTGATATTTCTGCATAATTATCAAAAGTTAAATGCGTATTAAATAATTTTCGATATTGTGTCGGCAAGCATATTGAGTACATTTTGCAGCGGGTAGACAGCGTATTTATAAGCGGAATATAAGATATAGGAAGCCTAAAATAAAACAGTGAAAAACCATAGGTGCCAACACAGAACATTTAATATTTCATTGAAATTGCATTAAAGTGAATAAAATATGTTCTTTCCGCGCGCTAAGCTTTTATTTTTTATTTTATTGTCTACTAATTTAGGATACAATAAAATTATCTCATTGTGATTCTCTTTAGAGGCACAAAACAAGTCTCGAGTTTAACATTACGAGAATTCATAAAAACGATAAAAATCAATGTAGTCCAATTTACAATATTCGTGTTTGAACACCACTTAACATAATTTTTCATAAGATAATAATTTGAGCTATACAGATTTGCAAATACGACAACTGTTCAAACACATCATGTATGCAAACCCCTTGTTCTTTAAATTGACGTAAACCTGAAAAACGGCTGTAATTTCCAAACGTTTTTCGTGACTGTACGACGACACTGCTTGATTTTAAGTACAAGCCCGTAAATAAAATTTATTGTGTTTTATTAGAGTTTATGCAAGAGGCGAGGTAATTTTTATGTATATATTGTTATTATATTATAATAGTCTAATACGATTCCGTGGTTTGAAGGGTTTTCAGATAATAACTGTCAATTTTTTTTGTTTATATGTATTTCCGTCTTTGAATCTATGTAGGGAAATGTAAAGAAAGTTTTACTTTTACATATGTGTATATATTTAGTATGATGTTAGCGGATCATCATTTGAAAGCAAAAAGGTCAAATCTGTTGATAATAGGTAGCGACGCTACATGTGGAGAGACTTCATGGTAAACAACGAGGTCATCAATAAATGTGGGAACATTTCAAAGTGCATTATTATTTTTATATTGTAATGATTTTTTTATAGCTTATAACCTTCATTTTTTTCCAATCTTATTATTGAACTAATGCCAAATTTCTTCTAAATAACCTCAATTCGAAACTCTGTCTATTTATCACACATTTGCGTATTTTTATGGTGGCTGTTTAAAATTATTTATGAAATAAAATGAATGTTGCACAATATTAAAACAGATTTTTTTATAAAATACTACTTTCTATTTTGAAAATGTTGTAGTTTGGCTCATTTTTACTTATACGATCCAATGATATGCGTTAGTTTAACAGAAACTATAATGGACATTCTCGGCGACGCTGTTGCCGCTGTCGGTACTGACGCCGCCGGCGACCTCCTGCGCGACACCACCAGCATATTGTCCAACTTGACGTCGCTGAGTACGATCGAGTCTCTACTGCGTCTGCTGGCTGTGACTACCTTCACCTACTTGACTACCGACTGGCCGAAACCGTCAAAAGTCGTTGGTAAGTCTACTAAATTTCGCTAATTCAGTCAGGATTACCTACACAAAGGTTAGGTATGTCAACAATTATAAATGTATTTGTCTGTTTTAATGGTACTTAGTCAACTATTTAAGTTGTCTAATATTTGGATACAGTCGTCCATTAATATATATTGATATATCCATGAAGACATTTTTTTTTAAACCACAAAAACTCTACTTTGGAAATAGATGTGTAAAAGTTCTAGAATTTCTTAAACTATGTATTCAAATATAATATGAATTTTTTTATAGTCTTCAGGTATATATATTTAATAAGTTATAAAATTATGCTTACGTTAGTAAAAATAATCGAAAAGGCAAATATCTTTTGGATATAGTGACAAAGCAATAATGGATTCATGGTGAATGTTGTGTAGGAAACTGACTTTGCTGACACAACATATAGGTTTTTAAAGTGTCCACATTTTTTTCTCTTTCTAACTTTGGCTGAGAAGAGATAGTCCAGTAGTGTCAATTAAGGAAGGATAGTATGGGTGCGACCGAGTTTTGCACGGCATCTTTTGGGTTTGTTGAGGAAAAATAACTTCTGACTTGAAAATTTTTTTTCAGTAGTTATCAAAAGTAAAAAATTAAATAAATTATACTATACATACACTATATAATATGCAAAATGACCACAAACTTCATCCCTCGTCATCCAAAGTGCGTGGCCGATAATTATGTAGTGTTCCTCAAATATTCACTTAGCTCCCTCCTGGTAATAACAATTTATTGTTATTAGGTTTTCTCGCTTTAGGCCGAGTTTTATCTGATTTCAACTGGCTGTGTATGAGCGTCATCCATTTCGGGCAACAGCATCTATTGACCTACGTCAAATTCTGATGTCGCACTTTGCGCTCTATGAATGGATTTAATACTCGTGTAATGTAATGTGACGTGCCCGTTACTTATTTTTATTTTCAGATTTTATTAAACCCACAGTATGATGTCGATACCGATGCCGATCTCGCTTTCCATCCTAATCATTCATTGTATCAAATAAATATCATCTAAAATAATTTTCCCAACTAACAATGGTACCCGAAAAGATGAATTAATCTATTAAAGTCTATCCAATGTGAAAGCTAATATTAGTATTAATATTTATACACTATTGTTAAATATTAATACTAATATTAGCTTTAAGCTTTTGCTCTTTGTCATATAGACAATTAGTTTTGGTTTTTGTACAAGATTCAAACATACATATTTATTTTAGTATATAAATATGTTTTTTAAGTAAGCAAACATTATAAAACTTGAGAATTTAGCGTTATTCCTTAATTTCTGTATCATTATCAATTTTTTAATATCCTGCTTTAATGTTTTATTACGAACCCATTTCTTTCACAACAGATATTATTTTCTTTCAAAATTACTTAAAGTGATTGTTTTTTCATTCCAGACGACACTTGTTTCGACTTCGTGATCGTGGGCGCCGGCGACGCCGGCTGCGTGCTGACGCGGCGGCTCACGGAGGAGAAGAACTGGAAAGTGCTGGTCATCGAAGCGGGAGGCGAGCCACCGATCACTAGCGATGTATGTGGTATATTTCATCTAGCAGTTTCTACGTTTTATGAACTAGGTTATTGCTAACAACAATATAGATTATAATGAAACTATGATGAAAACAGTGTACGTATAAAGGTATGCAGTCATGCCTGCTATTATGAAAAATAAAAATATCTCGTAAAAACCCAGTTTGGCTATCTAGAGTCCCAATTCCTACACTTATCTATGGTAAGTTGACTTTGGTAAAATAAAAAATGAAGATGGAGTCGATGCAGTGGAAATGTGATCGCTGGGTAGCATGTGTCAAGTATCTTTGAAAGATACTTCATATATGCAGATCAAACTGGAATAAAGAAAGACTGTTATGTTGCAGCGGTTTGGCCATCTGAAAAGGATAAATGAAAGTAGACTGACAAAACAAATACATAAAATGAATGTGTGTAACGCAAGGGTCGGCAACGGTCATCCTACAAAATTTTATGCGTACCAAATTCGTGGCATATCAAAATATATCCAAATTTTAAGCATCCAAAATTGACGACCATTCTTGAAAAGTTTTTAGTGAAATAGAAGAGAATTGCAAATATCGTACCATGTGGAAATCAATAGTGTCTGAATACCCTTCTGAAAAAACAGACATGAGTACAAATAAAAAAAATCCTATTACACACTAGAACATTATTCTATTATAAGTTATACCCCGATTTACGAGTATATCACTCACTTCCGTGAAGTTGAGACACAGTTCAAGTGGTAGCCTGAACTTTGCTTTTTTATGCAGAAAATTGTTGTAAACAACGTTAGTGTGCACTAGTTGTTGTCGTCGGGCATTTCAAAAACTGTCTAACTTTTCTTAAATGTTACGAGTTATGGGTTACTTGCACTGTCTATTCCAACTTTTTTCTATACTTAGTGGCCACGAGGAAATAGTTCCGCGTAAGCAAAAATTGCTTAATCATATATTACATCACATTCCTTTTAAGTTCATTTTTAATAAAAATTACTTTCTAAACTAGTTTTGCGTTTCACAACCTTCTTTTAACAATTTTCAACTCTAAAATTGGCTTTTGATATAAAAGGCGATTCAAGTGACTTTTATTGCATTAAACGTCTGTTACAAATATGGCGGATAAAATAGACCATCTGTTTTTAACATTAGATACGTTTTCCTCTCACGCGAACTAATTTTTAATGGCCAAATAAAAAAATAATCACTGTCGGAATAAAAAAAAATTACCTAAATTTAACTTGCCGAATTAACTATAATATCAGACTTTTGTTTAATTTGTTTGTATCTAATGTATTCATATTGATAATGGTTTGACATATTTCTATATTCCCACCCACGACTTATATTTTTTCAATGATTGTGACCTAATTAGTTACTTTTCTTAATTTCTAACAGGTTTTTTATAATTGTCTTAATGTGTTACTATAATTGCATTACCCGCCTGAAAAAAATGAGTTCCTTCTTCTTCTTGATTCTTGATCTTGCCATCATTTCTAATTTTCAAATTCAGTCTCATTTCCACTCTCGATTCTTATTCTAGTGCGCTTCTCGATTCCACTCCTCATCCCGGTTACGCTCTTACTTTGGTCTTGCATTCGATTTCGGCCTGATTCTTTTCTCAATATCATTTTTAATATTTCTTATGATTTTGCCCGTGCCACGTTCAATTCTAATTCGCGCAAATATTAACCTTTACAAATACGACATGGGCTATATACTCGGAGATAGTGTTGCTTTCCATGTGTATGAGAAGAGATTTTCAATTATTATTTTTCTGGGGTGTGTACATTTTATTTTAAAGTATCAAATGCCTATTTATAGTAAATAGTTCTTCGAGTTCAAGTTGTCATTAATTAGAACTAAACTACATTAGAGAACATTTTAATTAATAAAAAATAATAAGTTATCCTTTTAACGCTGAGGAATACGAAAGATTTATAAAATGTTGAGGCCTGTTTCAATTTCTGGAAAATTATAGCCCCGAACACATTTTTCTCACAATTATGTATATAAAAAAACGAAAGACCTTGACGGAGACTACACTGCACTGGTTCAGGGACGTGAAAGAAAATTCGCAAATGCCACGGAAAATGGTTCGTTGCGCCGATAGACGTTTTCATGATTATGAGGTGATCAACGAAAGGCGCCAAGAGATGAAATAGAGAGTATAACTGCCTTTTGGGATAAAATCCGAAGTCATTCACCTTCTCCCAGGAGAACCGCCGCAATTATTCTGACACACCACTTTAACGGTGGCTCGCTCCCAGCAATTTGTTATGTAACTACGTAGTCCACTTTCAATCACCAATATTTTTATATATTTATCAATAGACTAATAATAGACGTATGTGTTACGGCGGCAGATATATTGAGTACAATTTGGAGCGCGTCGGAATATAACATAAAAGAAAAAAAGTCTATCTTTATGCCAAAAATATTTAATACAATTAAAAAAAAAAGTTAAATTTGTTAAATAACGAAACAGGCGCCATAATAAACAAAAATTATAATCCAGATTTGAGAATGCAGTAATACGCACTTATATGTAGAAATTGGTGTACATAACGACAGTAATTGCAATAACTTGTTTTATTAGTAAGATAACATTTGAAATTCTACAAATTACGAATCATGATTGCTTATTATTAAATGTAGAAATTTTGTGTAACAATATTTGAGTAACATGGTTCATAATAGTTAGTTATAAACGTTTATAAAAGCGTTTATTATTACACAAAAAAGTTAACTTCAACACTTAGTAAATTATTAACTATGATAAGTTAGTAACATAAAATGTGGCCTGTTTTCACTTATTGTAATTTTCAATTGAAATCCAATAATAAGATAAAAGCTAGATTTACTGGAAAAGAAACTGAGATATAAGTATTTTTAAGAGACATTTAAATATGTGGCTTCTTTTAAAACTTGGTTTGCAAGGAGATTGATTAAAAGGCCCTAATAAACAAATTTTATCAAACGATTCACGTAACACTGCAAAGAAAAAATAAATTGCCACAACAAATATTCTCTATGAATCTCCATGATAGATTTCGTTAGGAGTTTAGACTTGGGAGACAAGACGTTCTTGGTACACAAAGTATGTCACCAAACTTTTCATATCTACAAAAGCGCTCAACAAAACAAAAGGAGACCGGACGGATTGGCAAGGATTGGCTCCAGAGCATTCGTTGATCAACTTGTGCTATTATTGTATAATTATGTTTAGCCGATTAATAATTTTATTTGCAACATTAAGATTCCAGGACTGTTTCAACTATTGGCACGGGCACTACAGGACTGGGCGTTCTGCGCTGAGGACGACGGCCGCACCGGCCAGGCGCTAAACCACAGGCGCGTGGCGCACACCCGCGGCAAGATGATGGGCGGATCGGGATGCCTGGATCATCTTCAGTATTCACGGTGAATTCAATTATTTTATTTTTAATGACTACCTCTTTTTTGACTTCGTTAGACTATTGTATTTTACTTTTTAATACTGTTCTAAAATAGTTTTAGTTCTGAAAATACCTTCTAATTTTATCCAAAAGTAATTTCCGAAAACTTTTGTGTGTGTTATTACGTATTTCTTAAAAAGACTAATATCCAGAATGTATTTTTTTTTGGCAACAGAATACTGGCTGGTTAATAAGTTAGCTACATATTAAACACAAGGAAAAACTTGACCGGACAAATATATTGTGATTGATTGAGAGAAAATATAAATTGATCTTTTACAAAAATATGATAGTGGTAAAGTTTTGATGTTAGAAAGACATTAAAAATTTATGTAGCTCGTAAAACATTTATTATATCTTCAAATTTATTTGCGTGTATATCGACAAATTGATCACAATATTTCTAACTTTAAGTCAACTTTGAACTTAAAGTTCACTGTGAGGTATAAAAGTTTCAAAAGCTAACAAAGCAAGCTAAAATCCTTTTCTCAATAAAAATGTTTATATTTTCTTTCTGTAATGGCCATTAATATTGCAGCAAATCAATATGAATGATTTCAAAATTTGGATGTAGTTACCATGTATACAAATGTTTCTAGCTATTCTCATTAAACTACTGTAATGGGCAAAATGAAATAAGAAGTTTGCGAAACAAAAAAGGATTTAAAGATATCAATTTTTGTACGGATATTTTTATATTAAAATAATTATTGTGTTTCAGAGGTGGTTCCCGAGGTTATGACGAGTGGGAAGCCGCTGGGAACGAAGGTTGGAATTGGGAAACTTGTCTAAAATACTTCAAAAAGAACGAGAACATGACTGACAAGAATATTTTAAACAGCTCTACTAAGTCATATCACGGTGTAAATGGACCATCTGTAATACGATCGCCCGCTGTAAATGATTATTTTTATGAGAAAGAATCTATGCTGTTGAATTCCTTTGAAGAATTAGGCGAAGAAATCAGGGAAGACCCTAATATTCCCAATGAAATCGGACAATGTAGACCATCTTATCAAGTGATAGACCAAAAACCTTTACGAGCATGTGGCGCCAGAACAAATTTGTTACCAATAAAAAATAGGAAAAATTTTTACTTGCTTACGAATTGTTTGGTTACGAAAGTTTTATTCAATGGTACTGTTGCAACTGGTGTAGAGATAATTTTCAAAACGGGTGAAAAAATAAAGGTGTGCGCAAATAAAGAAGTCATTTTGTCAGCTGGCGTGTTCAAATCGCCCCAACTACTAATGCTTTCTGGAGTTGGACCACGAGATATACTCGAAAAATTCGATATTCCTGTAGTTTTGGAAAATTCGAAGGTCGGGAGAAATCTTCATGATCAAACATTTTCTGCAATCACTGTGACTGGTGAACTAAATCCAACAACAACTTTAAACTCGGCACTATCACTGATAGAACTAGGAACCTTTCCATTACCACAAGTAACAGGTTGGTTCAGCGTCGGTGAAAACTCAACTGACTATTCAGCCTTAATCAAGCATCTCAGTTTTCTTGCTGGGGCCTCATCACCACTCTTGTATTATGGATGTCGAGTTACAATCAATTATAACGAGACTATATGTGGTGAAATTTTGAAAAGTAATCTATTAAGAGAAGTAATTTTGAATAACGTTGCACTCATGAATCCCAAATCTAGAGGTTACGTGACATTAAAAAGTGCTGATCCCGTGGATGACCCTCTTATTTTTGGCAACACTTTCGAAGTTGAATCTGACTTAGAAGTGCTTGCAAAAGGATGTCAGCGTGTGCATGATTTGACAAAAACTTCGTACTTCAAAAAAGTCGGCGGATATTTTATAAGACCACCACTACCAGAATGCGATTCATTAGATTTTGGGTGCAAATCTTATTGGGAATGTTATGCGAGAGTGATGGCAAATACTTTATATCAGCCAGTTGGAACGTGTATGATGGATCCCAACGGCGTAGTGGACAGCAACTTAAAAGTACACGGACTTGAGAAGATAAGGGTAGTCGATGCCAGCGTAATACCAAAGTCACCAACCGGCTTAATGGGAGCTGTTGTTCAGATGATAGCAGAACGCGCAGCTGATATCATTAAAAAAGAACATTGTATTGAATAAAACAAGCCAATCGGTACAATACTGCGAAATAATTATATACTTTATATTTATTTTGATTGTTTTTATTTATTTTATTTTAATTTATTTTATTTATAAATAAATAAATTAATTAATTTTGTTTATTTTTTATAGTAATATTGTAGTTCAGTTTAAATGAACAAATAAGCGTGACAATCTTTACATTCATGATTTATCTACAGATATCTTATATTAATTTGTATGTTTAAATAAACCACGGTATATCAAAGTTCTTTATTGCAACTAAAGTATTACACATTAGTAAATTAGAGGATTCTATTACAATAAAAAAAATCTTATAATGATTATATTGTTCTAAAGGTTGACCACTCCGTTTTCTTCCACGACTGATATGATAGACGAGATGATTTTTTCCGCAAATGAGTACTTTATCGATCGATGATCAGATATCAGAATTGCAGTAAATACTTCGTGAGGTCTGGCGCTGTCACTTTCGGTGGTCCTGCTCATCTTGACAGCATGACAATTAGGATGCGCGCCTTCATTGAAAGTCTGTGTGTACAAGAGACGGATTGTTTGATTAAGCATCCAACTCTAGGGCCGTTAACTAAGAATGTAGTGATTAAGTTTATTGGAGACTGATGCTTCATTTACAATGGTGTCATACAATATCTTGTGAATTGAAAGTGATATTATTAAAAACAAAAGTCTATCTTATACATCTAGGTAGTAAAAACCAATTATTTTACATTCTATCAATTTCCTTTAGTCATGTGTTTCTGTAAATCTAATGCAATTTCGTAACTAAATTTTCACCCTCTTCTAGACTTCAAAGTAATTTGAAATTTTCGCACACGCAATAGAATAATTTGACACCACTGAGATGGTTCGATCATGAAGTTAAGAGGCGGGAGTTACACAATCATTCAACAATAGTTATTAGTAAAACCTTCGAGCGCTCATTTGATTTTTTAACGGGTCATGTACTGTTTTGTAGTTTTCGCCTGCGATCTCATATTAAAACGTAAAAAACCCGCAGATAATGCAATTTAACAACAGTGAAAATGCTGACTAACACTCTTTAATGTACTAAAGTCTTTATCTTCATAAAAAGTAAGTGGTATTTAATATCAGTTGCTGCTTATATTTTCGTGACTTAACGCAAATTTAGTGATAAAAAATGAGACTACTGGTATTTGACCAGTTTTTTACCTAGATAACTCCAACATATAAATTTGATTAATGTACCTAAATATTGAAGATTCTTCAACTACCAATAAACTTATAAAAAATTATTGTAATTTTGATTTTGACAATAAATATTTATTACAAAAATTTCAATGCTTGTAAAAGTTCCCAGTACGTATTTTCATAAGGACGTAACCAACTCACACTATAATTAACTACATTTTACTTGTAGCCCCGTTTGCGTGGACATTATGTGTTCTTTGACGAAAGCGAAAGTTCGTATGCAGTGGCCGTGTATTGGTGTGTAAAATTGAGCGAACACAAAAATGTAGTTTCACTAGAAGTAGGAAAGGCTCGCGTCGCTCCGTTGAAAACGAAATCGATCCCTCTACTCGAATTGCAAGGGGCGCTAGTGGGCGCTCATTAGCGTCATCGATTTTAAAGGAAACTGAATTGAACGTGACCCGAAAAATATTTTATTTTGGACCCGCTCCGACTCACAATCGTTCATACCATTTGTTGCTCATCACCTGGCCGGGTTGGAGGAACATACGACGGTGAAATGTTGGGGCGGATGCCTACGATGAAACGCACCGGTGGTTTCACGGACCCGATTTCTTGTGCAAAAACGAAGATAAATGAGCACAGGTAATTGTCGAAAGTGAACGACCGACGGGGACGGAAAGGTCGTGTATGATGTTGACATTAGTCAATGAGGAAATCTCGCAAGTCATACCAAATGTGAGCCGATTCTCGAGTTGGACACGATTACTCCGCAGTAAGGCTAGAGTATTGCAAGCTATCGATTTGTTTCGGGTCAAGCAAAAGGTTAATGCATTAACACAAAAGAGGACGGCAACTTAAACGTGTTCCGATCCAACGTCGAAACGCACAAAAACGAAAGCGCATACACCAGCTCAAAAATGCGATGAAAAACGTAAGAACAACGATCGGCGCCTTTTAAATTTGAATTAAAAATATATTCGAAGGGCCGAAACGTTGTTTGCTCGAGGCGCAAAAATGTTTCGAAAAAAAAACAACACTCATGTGAAAAGGCAAAGCGGTCACATGAAGAAGCCGTCTACGAAAGTTGGATATGGAAATTGATGAAAACGGCGTTCTTCGTCTGAAAAGAAGAATAGAGGCCCGCTAAGGATGTGTTGTTTATTCTGAATCGCCTCGCTGTGCTCAGTGGCGATAATTCGATCGCAAAGTTGATTATAAAACATTATCACGAAAAGTTTAATCACGGAAACCACAATACCGTGATAAACGAGATCAAACAACGATATTACATCACTTCGTTGCAATCGAAACTACGAAAAATCGCTTACGGATGTCAATGGAGCAGAATCAACAAAAGTCTGCCGAAAATGCCGTCTGCGGAAGGCGATCTACCTCCCGAACGCCTGCACCATCATCAACCCCCTTTCACGATAGGCCGTAAACATGAGAAAAGATACGGGGCGCTATTCACATGCATGACAACACGCGCCGTACACATTGAACTGGAGGAGTCCTTATCGTTGGACTCCATGATATTGGCTTTACGTTGATTTATTGCTCGAAGAGGAATATTCAAACTCACAGATTGATATATTCGAATAATGGTACAAATTTCGTCAGCGCAAATAAAGAACTGATGAACATGCAAGAGGTGCACGAGAAAAAGAAGAAAGAGGCCGACATCCGCACCATATCATGGAAATTCATACCTTCCGGCGCTCCGAACATGGGGAGCGTTTGGTGCGATCTGTAAAAACCGCGTTGGCCGCTACATTGAGAGAGAGGAACCCTCGCGAAGAAGTTCCCCACACCCTACTGCTGGAAGCCGAGCACATTATCAACTCCAGGCCGTTGACGGATGTAGACATTGAACCTACAGAGCCCGAGTCTCACGCCTAACTACTTCGTGATCGGGCGCTCCTGCGACGCTGCCGCAGCGGGCCACTTCGACGACAACAAGCTACTTAGGCCTGCAAACTGGCGAGCATGTCAGCGCCTCGCCGATCATTTCTGGCAAAGGTGGTTGAAAGAATACTTACCTATTATAATAAGAACAGAAAATTGTCGGGATCTATACCAGTAATTCAGAATAAAAGGGCTTACTATTATTATTATTATTATTAACGTCAATATAGTTAGACATCACCCAAATTTCCCTCATTCTTTTCACATACTCGTCTTTCAAATTTCTACCAAGTGGCACAATTCCATCCAGGTAGATGTAGAATTAATGCCTTTTCTGCTTATATCAACACTGTAAACAATAATTGTGATATTGGTCCAGTTGTTTTGATTCTGATCCCAGTACCAACCTCGATTTGAATCCCCGTAACTAATACGTGAATTCAATGTTTCCTATTTTTGAGAGTGTTTCAAATCGCACATCAGAAATTTTCACAGAATGAAAATAGCGCGTTTAGGATATATCAGAGAAGTTACGTCGGAATGGGTTGTGACCTTTTACAAGAGTTTTTGTAGGTTCAATTATATTTTGATAGCTACAAACGCAGAAATCGTCTTTTCATTTTAAAACGAAATAAGATCAGTGTGAATTCGATTTAAAATTGAATCGAATCGAAATCGAATCGAAATCGAATCGAAATCGAATCGAAATCGAATCGAAATCGAATCGAAATCGAATCGAAATCGAATCGAAATCGAATCGAAATCGAATCGAAATCGAATCGAAATCGAATCGAAATTAGATCGGAATAGGAATGGAATCGGATCGGAATCGGAATCAAATCTGAATCGAATCGAGAACAGTCAAGTCGACATCGAATTAAAACTGTATTCAAACCAAATTGAAACCAAAATAAAATCGATTTGAAATCTAATAAATTTTATATTGAAATCAAAGTAAAATCGAATTATACGTTTTCACAGAGTGAAAATATCGCGTCTAGCGTTTCTCGGAGACGTCTTGTCCGATCGGGTTGGGACCATGACGAGTTTTCGTACGTATAATTAGCTTACGAAAGCTGCAATCGCTAAGATCGTCCATTCAATAGTTCCAGAGCTGTTGACGTGCACAAGAAAATAGGTTTGTGCAACATAGGTCAGGCACCATTACGTCCGATTGGCCTACAGTAATTACATAAAATTGAGTAAAAAATAAGCTATCTACTAGTGTATAAATCTTGAATATTGGCTAAAGCTTTAAAGATATATCGCACATCTGAAATTTTCACAAATTGAAAATAGCGCGTTTAGGATATCTCAGAACATTACGTCCAGAATGGGTTTGTGACAAGAGTTTTCGTAGGTTTGATTGGATTTTTATAGCTACAAACGCAGATATCGTCTTTTCACGTTAAAACGGAAGACTATTCATACTTTTAATGCTATACTACGCTGTAACGTATCGAGAATTTTGCGTATGCCGAGCTTCCTAGCTGCCGGTGCCCAAGCGCATGAAGCGTACATGACAATTGGCTCCATCACGGCGACGTATATCGTCGTAACTATCTCCGGACTTAACCCCTTAGTAGCCTTGGCCGCTCTGGCTATGTCTTTATAAATATTGGCAGCCTTTTTACACGCCTTGGCTACATGGGGCATGAAAGTCAATCTGTTGTCTATCGTGAGACCTAGGAGGCGGATCTCATCTACCAGGACAATTTCTGTATTGCCCATGCGTATGATCGGGACGTCGAACTTTATTTTTTTGGTAAGCACCATCCCATTGGTTTTCAATGGTTCAAACCTGAATTTGTTCCGATCGCCCCAATCCTTTACATGGGCTAGTGCCCTGTTGGTCTCCGCCTCCAGTGTTGAAGCTGATTGTCCGGAAAACATCAGGACCACGTCGTCCACGAACGCCTGAACGTATACACCGAAGTCCTCAAGTTCGCGGAGTAGGGAGTCCAGGACGAGATTTCTAAAGGTCTGACCAGCTATAGAGCCTTGTATACAACCCTTCGAGGTCTCCTTCCTAAACTCCCCCCCGGCGTATCGGACAACGACTTCCCGGTCTCGCAGGTAGCCCATCACCATGCCTCGGAGTTTAATCGGGCATTCGTGGGCGAGCCGTTGGTTCTTTATTGCTGGCCATAACGCTTTGTCGAAGGCCCCTCGATGTCCAACGACACCATCACGACAATATGTTTGAGATTTAACTCATTGTAGATGTGTGTCATCAGATCATACAAGGAGTACTCCGTCCCACGCTGTGGCATAAAACTATACTGCCGCGTCTGCAGCTTTGGTTTAATATGTTAGTGGATGCGCCAGACGAGCATTCTTTCTACGATTTTACCCATTACAGGGAGAAGGCCTATGGGACGATAAGACTTCAGACGGAAGTAGCGTTCTTACCTGGCTTCGGTATCACCTTTATGGCCGCCACCTTCCAGGCCGGGAAAGTATTCCAGCCACAAACATTTGTTTGCCATGGCTGGAGAACAATCTAAGGTCCCACAAGATGGGACTGCATATGTCCAGGTGAACCCATCAATCTAGGGGCTTTTCGGGATTAAATGCCTTTAAGGCCACGACTTCGGCCCCGGTGAAGGGCGGGTCCATCTCAGTCCATATCGCATCAGATATTTTACACAGAATTAAAATATCGGTGTCTGCATATCTCAGATATCTCTTTAACGCCTGGGCCGATCTTCACCATTCTGATACCAGTCGATTGCTTATTTTCTTTTCTAATTTTTCTGTATTTGTGTAGGCCAATCGGACGTTTGTTGGCCGAGCTATGTCGCAAAACCCTATTTCCTGTGCATGGCGACAGCTCCGAAACTATTAAAAAGACGATCTCTACGATTGCAGCGTTCGAAAGCTAATCGTAAATACGAAAAATCGTGTAAAGGTCCCAACCCGATCGGACGAGACGTCTCTGAGATATGTGAGACGCGATATTTTCATTCTGTGAAAATGTCTGTCGTGGGCAGTAGGGATTGGGGAGTTGTGGACCACTGATGCCAAGTGGTAATTTCATGTCGCCCTTGGTCTGTCAAAAAAAAGGCTGTCACATCGGATTTTAGCAAATTTTCGTTCGATGTACATGAATGGATGCGTGCATGAATGTCGAATATTAATGCAGGCATGAATATCGAACATGCATCGGTTTTGAGTCGCTGTGCAGTTGACGTTTGCACATAACGTTAACAAAATATTTTTCCTGGTGTACATATATAAAGAAACGAACATGTTTGGTATACAACAAGCTGTTGCACAAATATCACATACTGCATCGTCATCAGTCATGCAGTTACCTATGTTACATTAATGGCATGTACATGGATCGTAACGTATGTGATATTTGTACAACGGCCTGTTATGCATATTTGAATCAAGAAAATGTGAACATTGTGAAAAGTAAACGATTGGTATGTACATTTGTACTCATGTGTGATTCAGTGATTCACAGGTGATTACGAGAATGTTATGCAATGGAAAATTAACTAATACTTACAATAATGAAGGGAATGCATCGTTACGTAAAAAAATATGAAACGATATATTGACCAGTGATTCCGTAAAAAAAATACACTTGTTTGTTAATGATCACAATTTTGGTATAAAACGTCGAGCTAAGTGATGCTTAAAACAATCCGTCCACGACTTTGAGTTAAGTATAGATATCAACATCAATTGTGAGGTAAGCAATTTTCTTGTATGTTATTTGCCATTTTATTTTCCCATATCTCTATTATTCTATTCAACACTTATTGTTATATCTAATGTTTGTTATTGTGACACATGTGTAATAAAAATTTTTATTTACAGTATCCATTCAATATATGTGATAACAACGAGAACACGTTTAAGGCATGTTATTATAGTGCGCTGTCGGGTGAAGAAGACACTATAGGTCTGAATAAAATTGGAACACATAAAAGGACTTCTATAAGTATAAACTACTTCTTTGAAGACACACACAAGATAAGAAAAGTGAAGTCGTCGTCAACAGTGGGCAAGCCGTTAATAAAGTTTCATAACCTTTTACAAATACAAGTTTAAATTTAGTAATTCTTACATAATCACCAACATTAAGTGACGGTATTTTTAAAATTCGATTTTGTTTTGTTTTATCATATAAATTACACCACACTGTCATGATATTATTAGAATTAACATCACAAGGACGCATTTTGATGCTTGAATGAATGGAATGACTATATGAAAAAATTAAATCATGTAAAATATCTATATAACAGCGAGTATTTTTAAATGTAAAGTAGAGCCACATTTTCATTTTTATAGTTCTTTGAAAACGTTCTACTATACTCACTTTTATATTAGGATTGTTCATTGTATAATAGTTTATGTGTTTAGTTTTAAAATACGTTTTAACGCTTTTAGATGCGAATTCAGTTCCTTTATTTGACTGTATATGTCTAGGAGTAATCCCAGCTTCAGAGAATATGCTATCAAAACATGGTTTTATGCTGTTGGAATCTTTTCTTTTTAAAGCTTTAGCAAAGGCATACTTACTAAATACATCAATAACACAAAATATGTACGTATAACCATCATTACATTTACTGTAGGCACGCATATCAGTAATATCAGCTTGTCAAAGTTCATTAAAATTGGATAATATATATATTTATTTTTAGAAAATTTTCTTTAAACAGGTTTATGTAATGTATATGTTACTTGTACTTGCAGCCATTTCTTTACACCTTCTTTTTTCATTTTACCTTTCATTGCTTTGCTTAGTTTCTCTACACTACTATATCCAGCTGGATTTGAAACGTCCCAGTAAATTTTATTTATTTCTAGTAAGGGATCCATTTTTCCCGATCAATTTTCTTTTTTATTTTTTACTAGTCTTTGAGGAGGTCGGAGTATCAGTAATAATATTTTTCTTTTCTATTGTAATACCCTCCGTTGAATGTTTTGTAATTCCTTTAAATATTGTTTGTTGATATATTCAAACCTGTTAGGATTTCCTATTAAAGTTATTGGGGCATTCATTTCTTTAAGTATAGTTGAAAATTGTTCCTATCCTATAGGTTCACTTCTTTTTAAAGGTCTTAGCACATCATTGATGAGATTTACAATATTGGTTCCAGGTACAGTTTCTTTATTTATAATCACTGTTCCATCTTCTTCTTTCGAATATATCTTGTCTTTGTTTTGTAATAATGTATCTAGCAGAAATGTTCCTTTTTTGTTATATGATTTGGGTAATAATCTTAGAATGTGTAATGTTGAGTAAAATACGATTGACAATAATCCTTTTTTATCTTTATAATCTTGTGATGAACTAATTGTGGTTTTTATTTCCTTTTTAAAATATCTATTCTTGTCGACTTCTTCAATTATATCTCCTTTTTCTTCTTTGTTATTTACAACTATGGGCAATTTATATGGTTGTCTTTCTCGTGCAACAAAATGTAAAAATCTTTGTAAAGCTTACAAATATTCTATCCATTTTCCACGATCACTTAGTTTTGATGTTAATATCAAAAGAATGATTTTCGTTTTTTATTCTTTTTATTAATTTTGGTTCAACTAGAATCATTTTCTTAGCGTTATCTATTATTATTTGATCAAAGAACTTAAGACCCCACTCAATATTGATCCTAAAATTATTGGTAAAAAAGCACCACCTTTTTGAATTACGATATCTTTCCTTTGTTTGTTTTCCCTTTGGAAACTAGTTTTCTTAAAGTATTCTTGTGTTTATATAATTTTTTTTATCTTGATCTTTGAGAGGTACTTTACCCTGTAAGATATTGTAAATGCATTCACAAATACAATTTACAATTTCTTCACCACTAACTTTTAGTAATGCTGTCCTGTATTTGGGTTTTAAAGTATGTAAAGCTGTTAATAAATCCTTATACGTCCTTACTCTTAAAGACATGGTTTTGGAGTGAGCCTAGTTTATTGACGTAAGGAGTTCTTGAACCTATTTTTTGGTATATAAACAATTCTGATTATTGTTGGGAAATATATTACTTTTAAAACGAAAGTAATCGTTCGTATCTTGTTTAGGGTCAATCATCAAATAACTATGAGTATTTTGTGTGGCGTCCTTATAGGCATCTTGAACGAATTTAGAATTTCTGGAAATACTTGTCTTGCTAGATGTTGCATTTGTGTTTTTTATCACGAGGATTTTTAAAGTATACTAGATAAAGTTATCTAGTATACTTTAAATTTGGTGATATATCGCGCTGGCCTTTTAGTTGGTGAAATAAATTTTGTGTTATGAAAAATACAAATAAATTTCTGTGATGACTGCCTTTTGTAAATATATCAACAATTCGGTTGTCCGACTCACGCATTAGATCATCTATTATAACAAATGTTGCGTTTTTTCCATTAAACCTATTTAGGTCTGGTAATCCTTGTTGATAAAGTACATTTTTCAAATTATATAATGGTTGCATTTCACCATAACACCAAATTATATCAGAAGATAAGTATATTGCAAACAGATTCAATATTTTGAATAAAGTTAGTTACAAACTTTGTTGTTCCACAACCGGTGGGTCCAGCTATTAGAGCTGTGAAAGGATGTATGAAATGTTTCGTCGTTAAATACAAAGAAAACTAATACATCACAAGACTTAACTTCGAACGCCTGCTGTGTATAAAACAATAAAGGAAAATAAATAAAAAACTGTATTTTATAATATGCAAGTATTTATCATATTAAATAAATATGTATATACATTAATATTACAGTAAAACATATTTTATTCGTATGGAATTTGAATTCAAAATTATAATCTACTCTTAAATACATATCTAAAATTCTAAATTATAAAAAATATCTTATTTATTTTCTTCTATTTTGTAATGCCCCAAGCTAAAGTATCAAATGAATCGGATAACAAATATCTTTGTATCGTTGCATGATAAAGATATTTTTCATATTTTTTTTGTATAGATTAAATGTTTGATAGATTTAAACCTATACATTTTCGAAAATTGCTTTTGTTTGTTAAAGACATTTTTTATAATTGTCAATGGTAAGCTTTTTGTTACACTTTTATTTACACCTTTGGCTTTGCTGTCCATTTATCATCTACATCTATAGCATTCATTTTAGATCTAAGACCAACAAACTCTTTGAAAATTTTTCCGTTATTCTCGTCTTTAAATAAAATTACCTTTTTCTTGTTAATACATGGAAAATAAACTGATTATCAGCCGAATAATCAGAAGTATCAAAACGATCTTACAAGTCCTTTTTAATGTCGTTATAAAAATCATGCGTCAAGATATGATATATTAAGATATGTATATAAGTATAGAGGAGTTTAGCACTATCACCGTTTTCACATTTTATATATTGATGATGAAATTCATGCATTAAAATTTTTAAAAAGTCCAACACACAGAAAACGAGATATATAGGTTTTTTAAAAAATATCTTGATCTTTTTCAATTCCGTAGCTAGCAGCATTTTCTAAAAAAAATAGGTAAAATCTGAAATTCTGGTTTTGCTACATAATCATTTATTCCCAATACCTTACCACTACTCTCCCAGTGTGTATTGAATTTGACATTGACTCGTTTTTCAATATTTCCCATGGTTTTACCGAATACTGCATGTTCATCAACTTAAAAAAATCCTTTTCAAATTCCGTTTCAGCGCATGTTCGATGATGAGTATTTAAGTCTATGTACATTTCTAACCATGGACTTTGTTGAAGTTCAAGCGCTCTGTGTATCTCTTTTGTATCAAAACCATTTTGAATACATTGTTTTAAGTTACGATAATGAATTACATATTTTGATTTGTCATTTAAGTTTGGAACTAATTAACAATCTTTTGTTATACAAATACATACATTTTCAGCACAAAATGATAAATCAGAATGTAAATCATGTAAGATTTTCGATACTCTAAATCGACTACTAAAATATAACCATACGTTGATGTATCAACATTTTAATCTATATTATCATAAACTCCATATGAATTCACCGATAGGAAGATATTGAGACATTGCCCATCCATAGGTTATTAGCAGCATCTAAGTACGTTCAATACGATGAGGGAATCTGAGGATCAAATTCATTCATATATTTATTATTTGCTTCTCATAACGGTTACTGCATTGTGAGATTTCACCTCTTATTCCCGCTTTAATAAAAGAAATTTGATCCATATCTATTAATAATTGTAATCACAAATAAAAAATACGCTATTTAGCTAAAGTGTATAAAATTATTATATGTATTCGTTTTTAGAATATTTTATTAAATGTTTTACTGTAGGTTCAAGTATAAATTAAATTACATTTGCGAGCACTAGTGAATTAACATACATTTATTTTGTTTTTCATACTGAAAGCGTAAATAAAATGGTTGTTGTTTTATTGTAATAATTTAATTTATAATTTATAAATACAGATTATAGAATTGGCTTCTGCACGTAAAAAATATTGAACGTTATTATAACACTAGTTTACAGTACATTTGTTGCCAAAGAAATTTTAGCTGTTGCTGACTACATATGATATGCTATTTTCAAAAATATAATTAGAAGATTTTCATCAGCTCTAGTTTCTGAGTTTCAGCTATGTAGGTATAAAACAGAAAAAAACATGTATTTACTAAGAAAAACTTTACTAAAAAAAAATAATTAATCATTGAGTTCTAAAAAACTTCGTTTTAAAGCTCTTCTCCGATGTGTAGACTTTGGAAAATGACGTATCAGAGACCAACAATAGTCAGCCATCATATTGGTATCCCAGAAACCCTGATAGCGCTCTTCCATGACGCGTAAGTCTTGATGCATACGCTCCCCCTGCTCTTCGCTCATATCTCCTAAATTTTCCGGAAACCTGTCCAGGTGACTATGGAGGAAGTGGAGTTTTATGCTCATATTGCACGCCATATTTTTTAATTGTAGCAGAAGGTTTTCTACAAGTTCAATATAATTTTCAGATTTTTTATTTCCGAGAAAATTCTGCATCACAGAGACGAAAGCTGTCCAAGCCTTTAGTTCTAACTCAGTCATAGAATTTCTAAATTGAGTATCATTCGTAAGTTGTCTAATTTGGGGCCATCAAAATACCGGCTTTAATCTTTTCCATAGTGAGCTGAGGAAATTTTGGCAAATGTAAGAAAAGCAGTTCCCGTCTTTATCTAGTGATTTAACAAACTGTTTCATGATGCCCAGTTTTATATGTAATGGTGGAAGGATAATTTTATCACGAGCTACTAATGAATTCGGACTATATTTTGCTTTCCAGGCTCCATATTTTCTCTCAAAGGCCAGTTTCTTCTTACCCAATGCTCTTGTTTAGCTCTACTGTCCCAAAGACATATAAAACAGGGAAACTTGGTGTAACCACTTTGTTGACCGAGAAGTATGTTCAAATCGCCACCATTTTTTAAATCGACACAAATTTGCCACTTCTGGTCATTGTATTTTATTTTGTTCAAGACTAGCAAAATGTTACAATATTCTTCCTTTAACTTTGTACTGTGGGCAATAGGTACCCCAGCGTATTTATTTCCATTATGTAATAGAATACATTTTAGGCTACGTTTTGAGCTATCAATGAATAAACATAAGTCGTTTGGTTCGTATTGTTTTCAAGCCCATTTTATCAACAAGTTTTTGATATCTGAACAAAAAATTATACCGTTTTCTTCAGAAAAATAACAGCGTAATTCTTTATCTCTTTCACGATAAAAACTTATTTTAGTATCTGAGGAAAGCAATTTTTTTTTTTCAGTCTTGATGCTAACAATTCTGAAGTTCTTTTAGAAAGATTTAAATCTCTTACAAGATCATCTAATTTATTCTGGGAAAAGCATTTTGGGTTATCTGACATACCTTCAAAATCTGCATCATTTTGTGATGGGCTTGGTTCTTCAATATCTTGTTCTAAGGGTTTAGATATATTTTTAGGTACTGAAGAGTCAGGTAGACGCTGCACTGGACGTTGAACACAACTAGTACTTGGGTACTGCCATTTAGTTCAATTTTTAGTGTTTAAACCGTTTATGTTCACGTTACAAAAATAGCAGTCTTCGAGATGATTCCGTGGTTCTCGGCAAATAGTCGGTGTTCCAAATTTAATGGTACTTCTTTTTCCACTTTGCCATAATCTTAAATATTCCACACACGATTTACAAACACAATTGGGTGCCCAAGACTTCTCATTTCTATCCAAGAGCATCCCAAAATACTCTAAATAGGTATTTTTCACCAACTCTGATATAACTTTTCTACAATCTTTGAACACATTTCCGAATATATAGCAAAAATTATCTGAATTGTTTAAACAACGTCTCCTTGAACTACTCATGACGCAAAAATTTTAGATACTAATCTTAACACCGTAAAAATACGCCTGTTATAGATCAATATATACGTTTAAATGACAAAATCAAAAACAAAGTAACTCAGGCTGCTCAAAATTTTGAGGGTAGATTTGACAAAAACAAGTCATAAGTGAACATTATCAACCATAAAATTCGCGAAAAGTTTAATTTTGTAAACAGACAAAAGTTTAATTTTGTAAACTAGTGTAATTATTTGTAATTTAAATAATAGAAGTATTTTTCCTTTCTTTGTTGCATATTAGTATCATTATTTTTTGTACGGTTATTTGTTGTCTATCTTAATTATGCCCGAATCAAAGGCTAAAGAACTAATTAAAAAACGAGGCTCTGTTAAAGCGAAGATCACGAAATTCAGTTCTTATTTAAATGTAGTACGATCCAAAGCTCAATTAAGTAAGTTAAAAATAACTGAGTTAACCGTGCGTTTAAGTAAAATAGAAAATTTATATTCTGTTTACGATACGTTACAGTCGGACTTGGAGATGATAGCGGACGATCCCGACGAGCTATGTGCCGAAAAGAACAATTCGAGTCGCAGTACGACAATGTGACAGCGGCTGCTCAACTGCTCGTTGAAAACATCGCGCTTCAAAACGACACAACCTGGCGAGTTCTTTAGATGCGCGGACAAGCATAACAAATGCACAAAATTATGTTGGATTACCTAAAATTTATTTGCCGCATTTTTGCGGTGACTATCATAATTGGCTTGTATTTAGAGACACCTTTAATTCCTTAATTCACTCAAATAAGGATATTAATAATATCAACAAATTCCATTATTTACGTTCGTCGTTACAAGGCAGTGCTGCGTTGGTCATTAAGAATTTACTAGTGACAATTATACTGCCGCCTGGGAATTATTATATGAAAGATATAATAATAACAGATTACTCGTAAACAATCACGTTCAAGCTTTGTTGAACTTACCAGTTATAAACAGAGAATCTAGCAGAGCATTACGTCAACTTATTGACACTACAAATAAAAATCTCAGAGCACTGTCTACTCTAAATCAAAAGACAGAGCACTGGGACATACTCATCATCCACATGATGTTTGCCAAATTGGATAACGTCACAAACAGAGAAAGGGAAGAACACAGAAATACACTTTTTCACTGCACCTACACTACATAATTTTATTACATTCATTAGCAACAGAGCTGATCTATTATAATCTCTTGACGAATCAAAACTAAATAAAATCAAAATGGAATTAAACCCCTTTAATAAAACACACACATTCATTACCACTTCTAATATATATAATAATAATTAAAAAACCCTATCGCTGTCCTCTTTGTAATCAACAACATTTTCTTTTCAATTGTTCAAAATTCAGAAAGTTGTCTCCTGAAGTACGTTTTCAAAAGGCTGCTAAATTTCAGGTCTGTCTTAATTGCCTACGGCCTGGTCATAGTCATGTAAAATGCAGATTGAGTCACTGTAAGTATTGCACTTTAAAATATAATACATTATTACATCCTTCTGAAAAGCCTTCAATAAATTTAAATAATGATGTCGTAGTCCTTTCGGCACACAATAAAGTAGTTTCTACTGTCACTCAGCAAAGTCATGTATTACTTTCGACAGCGTTGGTGAAGGTGTTTGACAGTGAAGGAAGCCTCACGTTGCCAGAATTCTACTGGACAATGGAAGTACCGCGAACTTTGTCACACAAAATTTCTGTGGTAAGCTAAAATTGCAAACATTTTGCTGATTCGAAAATTATTGGAATTAACAATCAAAGTTACAATAGTAAACAGTGTTGTTTTCTGCAAATCAAGTCAGTGAGCAGTGAATATGAGATGCAAATCAAGTGTTTCGTATTGCCATAAATTACAACATCATTACCCACTACCTTTGTAGACATATCTAAGCTCAATATTCCCTCTGACGTCATTTTAGCTGACCCGTCATTCAAAATTCCATCATCTATAGACATTCTTGTAGGCGCTGAAATATTCTGGCAAGTGATTGCTACAAATCATATCAGTTTTGGTCATAATAAACCGACACTTTTTCAAACAAAGCTGGGATGGCTAGTTTCTAGTTCAATCTGTAATAAACTACCTCTTAATAAAGACACTAATACCCCTCTATGCAGTTTAAGCGTAAATAATAACATACAACCCGATTTAACCAAATTTTGGGAACTAGATAAAAATTACGTAAAAGAAGAAAGCAGGTCAGAGGATCATTTATGTGAACAAACTTTCGTAAAATCAACTAAACGCAAACGTGATGGTAGGTTTATTGTTACAACACCGTTAAAGGAATCATCAAATAATTTAGGCGACTCTTTAACCAAAGAAAAACACAGATTTTTCTCGTTGGAGCGTAGATTTTTAAAGATCCATCTTAAAAAATTTATTATACTAAATTTGTTCAAGAATACATTGATACTAACCACATGACTAGTACTACAACACTACAGTACGTACTACAACGAGGCTTCGTGTTGTGTTCAATGTTTCTGCTGTCACAAGTTCAGGAAAGTCATATAACGACATAGAAATGTTTGGGCCGGTAGTGTAGGATGACTTACTGACAATTTTGTTACGGTTTCGTCAACATAAATTTGTTATTACAGCTGATATCGAAAAAATGTACAGACAGATAGAAGTTAATGAGTCTCAACGCACCTTAAAACAAATATTATGGAGATTCGATCCTTCAGTGCCACTCAAATCATATACTTTGAATACTGTGACATACGATGCAGCATCAGCCCTATTTTTAGCTACTAGGTGTTTAATTCAATTAGCAAACGATACTAACAACGAGCAAGTGGCTTATGTTAAAAGACATAATTTTTATGTAGATGATTTTCTGTCTGGATGCAATTCAATAGATGGCTCTATAGACCTATGTCGTGGAGTTATCGATACTCTTAGCTTAGCTCGGTTTAACCTACGCAAATTCCATTCCAACAGCGTATATATTTTACAGTTATTATCACAACATGCACAATCAGATTCAGTAAATTTAAGCGAAAACAGATCATCTAAAACCTTAGGATTGAATTGGAAATGTTTGGTGGATGAATTTACATTTTCTATCAACATTCTAGATACAAAAATAGTTACTAAGCGTGTAATATTATCTACTATAGCACAAATTTTCGACCCTTTAGGTTTAGTCACCTTGTATTGTAGAACCAAAAACACTTATGCAAAAACTATGGCAAAAAAAATGTTCTTGGGATAACGAACTTCCCCAGGACTTAAAACAATGGAGCACATTTACAAACATATTACCCGCTTTAAATAATTTAACCATTCCTAGATGGGTCACTTGAGATTCAGTTAAATATAAGCAAATTCACATATTTACAGACGCTTCAGAAAAAGCTTACGGCGCGTGCGCTTATATATGCACCGTAACGCACAATTCAGTTGAGGTGCATCTTTTGGCAGCCAAGAGTAAGGTGGCACCTTTAAAACCAATAACAATGCCACGTCTTGAGCTGTGCGTTGCATTGCTGGGAACAAGACTGTATATGAAAATAAAAAATCTATGACTTTGAACTTTAGTGAGTGCATATTTTGGTCTGATTCCACAATAGTATTAGCCTGGATTTCGTCTAACTCATCTAAAACCATTCGTAGGTCACCGCGTGTGTGAAATTTGTGAAACAACAGTCGAGTTTAAATGGCGATATGTTCCATCTAAAAAGAATCCTGCAGATCTCGTTTCACGAGGCCTTAACGCACGTGATATAATAAATTGCTCTATTTCGTGGTCTGGGCCATCTTTTTTACTTAACTCGGAATGTGACTGGCCTATAAATCCTAGTACTATGGAGAAGATTGACTTACCTGAAGTAATTGTTAATTCATATATATCCATCGACAGTCCAAACATTTTTTCTACCCTAATACAAAACACTTCGAGTTACACGAAGATTGAACGCATAATATCATATGTACTCCGATTCGTACATAATTGTAGGAAACGTAGTACTAAATATTCAGGTCATCTTAGTAATTCAGAATTAGAGAATTCAAAAAAAAAAAGCTTTTGAAATTGTTTCAGCATGAGTCATTCGGTGAAGAATATCAGTTACTCAAACAAAATAAAAAATTGCCATATAAGAATAGATTGCTTTCTCTCTCTCCATTTATCGATGCAGAAGGACTTTTGCGCGTAGAAGCAAGGCTTAAAAACTCATTTTACGATTACGATGTAAAGCACCCTGTTCTATTCAGTGGAAAACATAAATTAACCAGACTAATTTTTACTAAATTCTATTCAGTTTCTTCATGTTGGTCCGCAATTGTTACTAGCTACAATTAGACAAAAATATTGGCCATTGAACGGTCGAAACTTGGCAAAAAATATTACAAATTCATGTATTAAATGATGCAGAATTAAAGGTGAAACAATACAACCTATTATGGGCCATCTACTTGCTGAACGCACCAATTTAGAATTTCCCTTTTTTGACACAGGAGTGTATAATACAGGTCCAATTATGATAGCTGACCGCAAAGGTAGAGGTTACAAATTAATTTAAACTTACATTTCCGTATTTGTGTGTTTGGCTACCAGGGCTGTGCACTTGGAACTTGTCCCAGACTTGACTAATTTCGGCACTCAATCGGTTAATAGCTCGCAGGGGTAAACCGCGTAATATATTTTCGGACAATGGTACTTCGTTCGTTGGTGCCTTCAATGAACTTTCCAACATATTGAAATAAGATTTTTCATCCCATTTCACTGAAGATATTAATTAACTTTTCATTTATTCTAGCATACACTCCACACTTTGGCAGACTTTGGGAGTCTGCAGTTAAATCAATTAAGTACCATTTACGTAGAGTTTTAGGTCTCACTCATTTAACATACGATGAGATGTGTACTTGTCTAACACCTCTTTCCATCGATACATCTGATCTTACCCCACTCACTCCAGCTCATTTCCTTATTGGACGATCGCTTACGTTTCTGCCAAATCCACAAATCACCGAAGCCAACGTCACAAACCTACATAGATTTAAGAGGATTGAATATATAAAATAACATTTTTGGAAGAGATTTTCAAATAATACATTTCATGCCTTCAACAGAAGTCTAAATGGTACAAGCAACAGGGAGAGCTCACGAATGGCACTATGGTTCTCATCAAGGATTCACACGCGCCACCTCTAATGTGCTACTCAGGCGCATTGTTTGAATTATTCCTGGTATAATTCAAACAATGCGCCAGACTAAGAAGGGAGTTATTCTTCGAGCCTTCAACATGATATGCCCACTGCCGATCAGTTCTTGAAGATACTTCAACGTCGGGAGTGTGTGGGCGGTACAACGGCGGTAGGCCCCTGACGTGCGACGGAGGGGGACGAGGCGGCACTATCATTTATCACTTCAATACAAACCGTCTTCAAGTGTACCCACCTTTTTGCATTAATGTAATTAGTTGAAATAAGTACATTAAATTTACAGTCCATACGCAATTTATCATTTCTTACATACGTTTAGTGTACCTATAGTATATAAATAGGAGCTAGACCCCAACAACGTTTGTTGAATTTAACATGGCATTCCAGCTTAGTCCAGGTGTTGTATAATAATGAGCGGAATCTAATTGATAAGTTTTTAAACATACAGTAGGGAAATTTTCAAGTACATCAGTCAAAAGCAATATGTCTGTTTTTAAATATAAATCAGAATAGTCTTTCATATTATTGGAACGAAGGTCCTTACGGCGGGCTTGTAGGAGATAGGGATTTTGCTGCGCGACCGAACTGAAAAATGTGATGTTAAAACTGTAAGAAAAAGTCCGTGGAATAAAATCGTAAAATAAGAAAAAGTCCGTGGAATAAAACCGTTAAATGGGACGCACAGGCGCGACAGTCGTATATTTTAGATATGTCGTTATTTTACTGCGCGTTTATTGGCGCAAGGTGACGCGAAACTCGGCGAACGGCGAGCGCTGATTAGTGGATCACACCGGGCACGGCTGCATAAGGAGCCGACTTGTTTACGACTTCGCGCGATTACCGAGAATCGGTCGGGGTTATTTTCCATTAACAAATATACGTCGGTAAAATATAAGAAATAAATCATAATAATCGTAATTTTTTTTTGAAAACAGAATTAACAATAAGAACAGAAAATGAAGATGATTGAAGAACAGATAGTAAGGAGTAAATGTCATAATTCCACTACAACGATCACCAAACGATTTAAGTAGCATCTTATAATAAAACATATTCCTATCATAACACTTAAAGTACATTATATTTTTTTTTTTGCAAATTGTGTCGATTCTACATTAGCCGAAGGAACTTCGTTCCTACCTGGTGTCCCACGACACCACTCGTTTTTACAATTAAATTGTCGACAAATATTTTGAGCATGAATATAATCTTATTCTGATATATTCATATCAGTTAATGTGCTGTAAAATTCGCACAAGGCGGTAGTGAAGATTCTTTTAATGATTCAAATGAAGTCATTCATGTGTTCATATGGATATATACCCTTTCTAGACAGAAGTTCAAAGTCAATTTGTGAAGGGAAATTTTTCTGAAGTTCATTAAATTGATTATTTTTAAGATTTTTAGCTTATTTTAACTATATTTTTTCGAAGAGTTTCCATGAATATTTTTACACAATCAGAACTTGTACATGTTCTGTATATGGATATTTTATCATAATGAGAACATTTAATGTAATATCCCAAACTATACACTTCGTGTATTTGGATGTTTATTGTATATGATTTGTTTTCTAATTCTGAAGAAGTACAATCGCTAACAGGTTTCAAAAACCCTTCAAAGTCAGAATACACAACAAAGGGAATTTTTAATTGCTTGTTGTAATTATCAAATGTTAGAATATTTTCAGGGATGTTACTACCGACCCAATTTTGTTTTTTATTGTTTTTACTTGGCAAAACAGTGCAAACACCTACACAATTAGAAATTTGATGTGTTTCTAGTCTATCTCTATTTGGAAATTACAATAAACATCCATCACAAATATGTATAGCCCCATTTTTTAAAGAAACCTATTTAGTTGTTAATCTAGACATGCTTTTTATATAATAATAATGACCACAATTATTAAATTTTGAGAGGTATAATAGATTAATATGGGTTTGCATTCGAAATTTCGTAAAAAAATGGTCCTATGAGTTCATGACTTTTTTTATTGTGTTATATTTTAAAGTTAATACATTAATACTAATATTATTCATTTTTTATATTCTAGATATATCTTTGAATTGTACAGGAAAACTTATGTCATTAAATTTTAATTTATTTTGATGTTTAAAATATGAACTAACTCTGTCCGACTGGTTGGTTGCTGGATAGAATGCAGATAGTAACGCTCATTTAAAACACTCATTATCATTATTTATTTGTTGCATTACATAATTTGATGTCTT
The DNA here is from genome assembly GCA_005406025.1 of Eumeta japonica. Taxonomy (NCBI): domain Eukaryota; kingdom Metazoa; phylum Arthropoda; class Insecta; order Lepidoptera; family Psychidae; genus Eumeta; species Eumeta japonica. The sequence continues at coordinate 146,812 of BGZK01001136.1, forward strand.
TAATAATACGATTAAGGATGAGCTACAAAGTGCATTAAATTTATTTACATTCATATCAATACAGTTTATGTATTTAAAAGACCATCCACTATCTCATATTTTTTCTCAAATTCACATAGCTTATATTTTATTGTGTTTCTTATAATTACAAAAAAGTCTCCTAAACAAAGTGCATAATTTTGTGTCTGATAATCGAATGTTATGTATTTTGTAAGTCTTTGATTTCTTGTTTAAATTCAGCTCAACATTAATTTTTAAAGTTCAATGATATTCTTAACAGAATCAAAAAACGATTCTGGAGTTTGAAATGTCGTTTATTTTTGAAGATATTTGATATTCGATTTCCAAATGTATTTTCAATTAATACAACATGAGATAATCTGTCTTTTGAATGGAGCATATTGTTCTTGTGACTATTGCTTTTTAAATGACTTGAGAAATACATTTTAATTATCTTCTTTTGGAATATGTTACATCCCGTTTCATTATACAATAATGCACTTGCATCGACAGACGTTAAAGGTTGTGGGTTTGTTTCAGTACTGAATTCATCAGTTAGTTTTCTTTTTAATCCACGGCCCGTTTGCATGGAACTACAGATAACATAAAACCATATAAAACACTACTGGTTACCACTTGAGATTCTTGTCCAGTTCATAATCATCCAATGCTTCCACCAAGTAACAGTCATAAATAGGATTAAATAAACTGAACTCTTCGAATTCTTCAATTTCATCGAAAACTACAAATACATTTTGTTTTAACTTGATAATGTACAAGTAAGACAAATCTAAAACAAATCAATAATGAGATCCAAGAGCATTTAGATTGTACTCACAATATTAGAATAAGTTCGCTTCACAACGTATACACTATTGGATTACGAAGTTAAACTGATTTTTTTAGACCGTTAGAAGGCGTATTCATAATAGGCACATTAATGTTACTATTAAAAACTACTTAACGTAATGCTCCTCTCATTAATTCAACATTAGATTATAATTCAAATTTCAGTCACGAAACAACGTATTATGCTTCATAATTTATATAATGAAATTTCACTGATAATACTGGTAACGATGCAATTGTAAAAGCATGACTGAACGTTTCTTATATAAAAAGGAAATTTTAAAAAATGTTTATTTATTTCTTTACAAGTCCTTTTATCATTTCCTCCAATGTTGTAAGTAAAATGAAGAAAACGACTTTTAGAAAATACACTTTATATGTTCGCGTATCAACTAGATTATTGCATTGGAAACAAACTCCCGGAAAATTAAATAATATTAAATTATTACACAAATTCTGTAATATATTGATTTTAAAGGTACACTAAATCATGTGAGTAACTATAAATTATTATAACCATCTGTCAAAGAACAAACAGTACGAAATGCTACAGACAAAAATTGGCTAATTAGTGACAAGCTGTGTAAACTATTCGCCTGCTTTGTCTTCTTAGGCATTTAATATTTTAGTTCAATGATTCAGATAATATATGAATAAGTAAAATGTTCTTCAAAGAAAAAAAGTTTTAAAACATACAGTCTGATTAAAAGTGACTATTAGCTATTAGACAATTGTATTTAATCAATTACGATAGATTATACAAAACTGATATATTTTAAATGTCTAATATGTAAAGATGATTAACTTTTTGAGGTATAGATAGCATATGGGCCAGTCATTGTACTATTTTGAATGCAATACATTTCATTATTGTTTTGTTTGTGAATTTATAAAACACCTTTTATTTAATAACGAGGCGGTAATTGCCATCAAAAAAAAGTTTCATGTGATGATCTTCTCAGTCGTAATTTATTATGTTCATAAAAAAAACAGCTTAATAAAACTGTAATGTTAATTTTGTTGACGTTATTGGTGAATGTAACGTATCTAAAAAAAAATATTTTGTGTAGAAATGTCAGATTTTTCTTAGATTATAGAATTTATTAGAGAAACGGACGTCTTGAAAATAGAGGACTCATTGTTCAGGATCAACATTTGGTCCGGGAACAATAGGCTTGTTTCCACTAAAAATAAATCGGATGGCTTTGAGTTTAAAATGATTAACCATGATAATTAGTAAATAAAAAAACAACTTTTCTACAAAAATAATAAAAGATTAATAATATTTTCGGAAAATAAAATCGACAAAATGAAGCGTTTAATCACGCGACATTAAACACCAATTAGAGAAGCGTGACGTCACACCTCGCGAAACGTGCGCGAAACGCCACGTCGTAGCTGCCATTTTCGTAAAAAGTGAACAGGTTATTTCGAGTTTGCACCAATTATTGTTAAATTAATACAGTTCGTATTTAGTTTTATCTTGAAAGACAGGTATAATTTGCCATGGAATCAGGATTTAGTACAGCAAACAGCAATAATTTGCCCAACATTGACATCGTTATGCTTGGAAAATTTTTGCAATTAACACCGACTTTTGTTCATCGGAATTTCGCAATGTTAAAACTTCTATGTAAATATTATATGAAAAACAAAGTCTTATTTAATTAGCAGTTACTAGTCAGAGAGGTGCATTTACCTACTGTGGAATGTAAATACTGAACTGACTTTGAGGTTAGCGAATACAAAGTGTAAATAGCTTTAACATAATTCATTTTTTATTTCAGGTCATCACGAGCTTCATACGGAAACGATGCTGTAAGCTATGTGCAGCTTAAACGTGACGGCAAATTATGTATTGTAAAATGCAAAATATGTCCTGAGCACAAAGTTCATTCAAAGCTGTATAGATGCACACTAATTGTTGATGAGGAAGATGAGAGTATTCTCTCTGTACAATGTGAAGACTGCATAGCTTCACAACGTGGTTGTAAGCACGCAATAGCCTTCTTAATGTGGGTTCATCGATGAAGTGAGGAACCCTCATGCACTTCGATTGAGTGCTATTGGAAAAAATCAAAATTATCGAGGGTTGGTAGTACTCTTAAATATATGACAGCAAAAGATTTATCCAAGGGCAGCCCTCTTTTACAACCAAGTTCATCGGTTTTGCTTAAGTTTTTAGAAAAGGGAAAGAAGAGGAAAATTGAGGATTGTGAACTCTTGAAGTATCAACCCACATATAGTGTGAGTGAAACACAGGCTGTCTCAATGCATCAACTTGTGTGAAATTTTAAAGAGAAATGTGTTGATAAGTTCTTAAAAAAAGTTCAGATATCTGCATCACTAATAATAAAAGTTGAAGAAGAAACAATAGAACAAGCTAATAACTGTCTTTGGCATGAGCTGAGATGTGGAAGAATAACTGCATCTAGAGCATTTGAGGTTAGCCGCTGTAAAAAGAATGATGGTACACTCATATCTCTCATATTAGGTGCAAAGATACCAAATACTTCAGCTATGAAACGTGGGCGTTTACTAGAAGATGAAATAAGAAAAATTGTGGAGAAAAAAGTAAATAAAAAAATAAATAAATGCGGACTGATATTAAGTTCAGATGATCCTATGCTTGATGATTCCCTAGATGGCATATTTGAAGATGGTGTAATAGAAATTAAATGCCCCAATGGTGTGAAAACATATAATACTTACATTAAAAACGGTGAAGCCACACAAAAGAACAATACTCAAATGCAACTTCAAATGTATTTAACAAGAAAGAAAAACTGTTTCTTTTGTGTAGCCGATCCTGATTATTGCAAAAATAAAAAAATTGAAGTATTAAGAGTGCCATATGATCCTAAACACATTGAAAATATAAAAGGTAAGTTATTAGAGTTTTGTAAAATGAATATTTATCCATTATTATATAAGAGTGTAAAACTATATTATATGTATTTTAAATAAAAAAAAAGTCTTAATTTTCATTTGTTTTATTCTATTAACGAATCTTGTATATTAATTAAGGCACATGCTATGATTATTGTGTCATCAAGTATTTTTAAAAACTAAAAATTAATGCATGCGGTTTAAGCATACGAAATTCACGTAAACGCCGAATAACTCGCTCTATATGTATCCTTAGGCTAGCTATTTGTTTAGTTAATTTTGCTTCAGTTTTACTCATCATTACACCCGTTTCGACACTAGGAGGTCTTACTAGTGTAATACCAGCTTTTTTAAGATATTGTTCTAAATGTTTGAAACCCCTGTCTGCCATAACAAACATACCACTTTTTAATGTTTGGACAAAGTCACAGGATTCAACTAAACAAGTATCGGTTGTCCTGCCCCCAAATCCCGGAGAAATATAGTTAACTAGTCCATTTGGTGTACAGGATATTAAATATTTTATTGTATTGGCTTTTTTATAATCCGACCAGGTCAATGCTTGATTTATTTATGGCTTTAGATGGTTTTTCTATCTCTTTTTCAAAGCAGTCTATAATGCAATTAACATTATTATATTTGTGTCTGAATGCCATGGGTAAAGTTTTTTTAATCATCTCACTATCTAGCGACACAATAAAAGGCCTCATAACACTAGCTATTAATGGTATATTTTTTGAAAATATCTTGCTTAAATATGATGGAGTCATTGCATAATCATCTGACAGTTGATTAAATGAACTATCAATCTTATTTTATTTAAACAAAACAGTAAATGATGTTTGGGAATATTGACTTCATCTTTTATTATATCAATCAAATAGTAACGCTTGCTTGGAACACCAATGTATAGTCGAGGCTTTTCTCAATTTTTTTAATCACATTCAACATGGTCTCTTTTGCCTTCCACCTTTTGTCTTCTTCAATAAATTCACTACAGTCAGAAGAAGATTTAACTTGCAAAGAATGCACAGGCGAGCAACTGGTGGTAGATGTAGATGGTACATATAAAGAATTGTCACTATCTGACTGTGCTGCTTCATCAGACATATTTCTAGTAATTTTGCTGAGACCGGACATAGAAGGACTTGAATTTATAATGGTTTCCGATTTGAACGGGGATGTGGAGGTAGATATTTTTGATGGTTTCAATGGTGTTAGTGCCTTTTCTGTTGATGTAATTGTAGTCTGGACAGCTTTACTTCTGAATTTGGGTGTTATCAATGCTTGAACAGATTTATTCGCTGTTAGTACACATAAAGTTTCAGGTGTTTCAGGTACATTCTCTCCAACTATTTTAAAATCTGGAAAATAAACAATATTATGCTCATAATAATAATAATAACTGCATACTTGTTTCAAATTGCAATCCGTTTGTACCTACCTGAACTTGTATTAGAAGTATCCTGGACAGATGGACTTGGGGTACTACTTTGTTCTGGTTCATTCAAACACTGCGATTACTGACATCCTTTGTTTTTTCAACATATATAGTCGTTCCTTATAGCTGCACGTCCGTTTCCTTCTATCTTCTTGGCATTCGAACTTCGTTGGTATACAACCTGGTTTCATGCGCACTCGAGAGACTTTACCCATAATATGATACTCTGTATAATTAATCATATCGTTTGGCAACTAAAAAAATAAGAAGAGTATGAATTATTACATTTTATAAAACGAAAACAATATTTTAACTCAAATAAATCATAAAACCCTATTCAAGTCATAACATTTTATTGGTTACGTGTGGTATATTATATTTGCTAAATTCATTTCTTTTACTACACATTTATAAATAGATATATCAAGTTGTATTTAATATTTACATCAAAATGATCTTCACAGAAATAAATTGTGGAATTAGTTGATAAAGCATCTTGCCTCCTTGCCATTTTTAACCACTTTCTTCGTATTTTTTCATTGTTTGGAACGTATATGAATAATTTGTCTGCCGTTTTTATCGTTGTACTTTTACATTGGGGCACTATACAGTATTTATAATACGAGGAATTCATTATTTATTAAAAAACACAACTGACTGTCATAAACAAACACGGCTGTTTCGCGAGGTGTGACGTCATTCAAGACGCCATGACAGTCTTGGCCTTTTTCGCGGTCAATTTCAAGTTCATTTCTAAAGACTCAAAATACTAATGTAAAAAGCCTATTTTTCTTAAAATAATATATTTTTGGGGTGAAATAGATGCTAAGCTATAGTTTTAAACTAATTTCCAAATTTTGTCAACTAGCCTATTTGGTCCAGCAACAATCCAAACTATATTTGAATGAACACCTTTCTCTTTGAATTCAAGTTGGTTAGCGTACAATTGACATATTATGAACGGGAAAAAGCTATCGTAAATTGTTGAAAGTTTATGATGAATAGCTTTCACCAACAGTTGTACAACATTTTATAATATGACGCTGTTGTGAATGCAAAAATATAATACATGATGCCACGAAACCAAAATATCAATAAAATACGTCATGTTTCGAAAATAGACCAACTCAAAGAAAGAATCATGGCACGAAAGGTGCTAAACAGAAAGAATAAACGAATGTGATATTTTATATAAAACGAGAGTCATTGTAATTGTGCCATTAGAAGATGAGAAAACAGCTACAGTATACGGCACAATCCGTGAAGACTCTGAGACAGCAATAGCTTTTTACTTCTTCACTGCCGCCAATAACGCACCTGCGATGCATTACGATTTGTATATAATATTTATTTATATTGTGATTATATTACGATTCATATGTAAAATATATTTATATATTCTGGTGGAAGTATACTGATTGCAAGTAATTAATTTTAACTAAATTAATTCAATTGAAAAATATTGTAATTATTGTTGACAAAGATTTATTTTCGTTCAATGTGTTCATGTATCTACGGCCAGGTAACGTTAAGTTAATCACCAATTACTTAATTATTCATTGTATCTTTAATAAGTGTTTAATAATTATTTACAACCATTTGAAATGTGCTTGGTGTTACTACAATTAATCCGGTCAGTAAAGGGAAAGGCATCGTCATCGTTATCGTCGTTAAAAGTGTCCATCTGAATAAAACAAAATTTACATTTCTATAATCACCAAACCTTGCAGCTAATTGTGGGAACTGTGGCAAAATTCTCCAATGATGACCATACAGAATAAACGGCCGCGTGTCACGTGCAGCCCCCATGAACTTGCCTCTGATAATACTCATGATGTCTGCAGAGGTCCTACAGTCCCCGGCTTCTAAAGCCTAACTTCAATCCCTGTCAACTTGACCTGCCAACAAACAACGCAATCACCTCAAGGGCTGATGAGAGGATTACTGGGTTGGAAGAAGTATTACTGGTTTATCTGAAGATCGAAGACAGGGAGAGAACTCAATGAGCCTGCCACTAGTTCAGCTTCCGGAAAAGAAACAGTTTGTCTCAAGGTAATGTCGAATTTATCAGACAAAAGCCTCTTATCAATAATGCAGTGAAAGTCGAAAGTGTGTCAACCAGGGTAGTATACATTATACTCAGAAGTACCGAACAGCATTTGATGAGAGCCATACTGGGTTATGCGCCTATTTTGAAGTATTTTGACAAAATGTGGAAGTTATGCTAGGAAGATATATCAAAAGCCTCATATACCTCACAAATCGACCAAATGTGAAGCTAAAGAGATCTCATATGATGAATTTCCAAACCTCTGAAAGATTTCGACTTGATTTTCAAAATCACTAGGACTGCCTAGGCGAATGAAAAAATTGTAGTTAATTAAAACAATGTATTTGTGGAAACGGTTCTTCCGGCCTTATCGAAATACATTAAGACCCGATGCCAAAGTAGAAGTAAAAACTATCTAATTATATATATAAATGAACGGTATAAAGATGAGATATTTCAGATCATGTGTCCGATAATGAACGCACCAGTAACCAGGTTCCTAAGGCTATAAGGTACGATATATTTTGCTTAAACATAAATATGTTTTAACATACGGTTAAAATAAATAAAGATTACTAAGTTTTTGTAATAGTTTATAAAATCCTAGAAATGAGATATCAAATACTAACGTAAAAATTAATGTCTAAGTAAAAAAAAACGTAACAACGTTCTTTATAAGCAATGCAACTCATGTTTAATTTTATCTTTACTCACTTTTCATTTTTTTTAAATAAGTTGATTGTTAGTTTGTTATAGATGATACCAAATACGTCTCATTATTAAACAGGTTTTCAATGTCGTGCAAGGTTTAATAACAACGTTCTCTCTTATATTAAACACCTGTTGTATAAAAACCTAATCTATAACTTACAAAGCAGAGGCTGCATGACGAAAAATAAGAGCCAATGAGACAATGCATCTCTTTATGGATGTTAAATTACTTCGGAGTTATACAGTACGTGAATTCCACATAAAATGGAATGTAAAAGAAATTTGAACAAAACACGTTGTTGAACACCCCTTAGAAAGTATAGCGTTACAAGGTCAGAACCAGAACAACTGTGTAAACTGTTTCTTCCTTTATAAGGTGGTAAACTTAAAAAGGTTTTCCATTATCGTAATATTTGTGATTAGTGTGAGACGACACAAAATTTATTTTTAAAGAAACCCTGAGAATAAACTTGTTCTTGCAATTAAAGTTTATAGGTAAGGAAAATAAGTACCGACGGCTTTAACATTTAAGGTAAAAAAATGTATGTAGAGACATTGTAAAGTGTAAAACGCAATTTTTTTTTTATAAAGTTGCAATTATTTTTCCGTTGTTTGCAATCTTTTCATCGAAACCTACAACTACTAAATATATAACCTGCAAAGTTCTCAAAATAGAGCTTCTCAAAACACGTTGGTTCACTTTTGCATAACACGATCTATTTACATATGTTTGTATAACAGGAACTGCCGATGGATATTCTAGACAAAACCGTTGGTGCTGTCGGCGCTGACTGCACCGACCACCTGCTGAGCGATACCACGAACATACTGTCCAATTTGACGTCGCTGAGCTCAGTCGAGTCCATACTGCTGGCCGCGACCGCCCTCACCTACTTAGCTCCTGACTGGCCGAAATCTTCAAAAATTGATAGTAAGTCTACAAAGAGTTGTTATTCATGTTATGTGATTTGATATTGCATATTCACATAGGTTCAATCTTATATAATCCATTCTCTCTGTCCATGTCCATGTTCATTTTCATGTTGAAGTACTGCGATCATAATCTGTATTCATTTATAAGTATAAAACTAAAAATTTCGGTGAATACTGCGAATTTCATAGTGAAATAATTTTCCTCATCGAGATACACGACTCCTTATCGCGTCACAATAGGAGCCAGCTAAGAGCAACATGACAAATCAACAAACACATGCTCTCTCATTGCTGTTAATTTCTTTGGTGAACGACAATTTTAGGAGTCGGGGTTCGATTATAGCCGCATGAGCTACAGCTATTGATATTTACTCAGTCGATAATGTTCGCCACTGATTCAATAATGTGTTTAGGAATCAATTTTCAATCACTCTCCTTCCATCGAATTTTCGTTAAAGTGTCAATATAAAATAGCGGCAGAAATTTCCATCACAGAAATTTTGGATTCAACTGAAGAAACAGATCATTTAATTGACACCAAACAACTCTAATATTTTTTTTTTTAAAGAACCACGTAGCTCTGTTATCGTAAGCCCTTTACTCAAAGCAATAAACAAATTGCTGATTTGTATAGGCTCATGGTAGCGGTTGAAGAAATAATATGAACATAAGGTAGTTAGATGATTTATTTACAGAATTAAATTAACAAGATAATCAAAATTTTGCTCACTTACAATAAATAAAAACGGATTCGATCAACAAGTTTAAACACACGCACGCACACACGCATATATATATTAATATACACACACCATCTTGTATGATAAGGGACGATCAAGAAATATAGTCGTATGGTCCAGTACTAACTACCATTCAGGTATTTCAGAGATAGTACTCTTCATTTCGTTCAAAGATGTTTACTGACTATTAACCTTAAAAGTATTAACAACGCATAGTAGAGGTCCATGTCCATTCTTAACAAAGACCTATAAAATATAAACCGAAATCTTTTCATGCATACATATTTTTTTTTAATTCAACATATTTTGTCGTTGAACATATACTTAAAAAATATTAAGAATTCCTAATAAAATGTTGCGGTTCATTGGCCTTCTAGCAAAGTAGGTAATCTTATGTGTCCTCCTCCAGCTGTAAAACTGCGAAATTTAACCATTGTTTCGATTCTATTTTGGATCAAACTTTTAAAATTAATAACGAGTGTCGAGTCACTCGTTGGACTTGAACTTCACTTATTTCTTTCGTAAGAACGCAATCCTTATGTAATTCTGACTATGAGTAAGTGAGTTCGACTTCCATCTGGGAAGGTTTTTAAGCATATCAATGAAGTAATATGAACAACATCATTTATTAAAAAATAATATAAAACTTCGTATGAAGGACAGGACATTAGTTCTTGATCATCATATTATCATTCGTTTTTGGGGTTCTGTAACCATAGCGTACCGACAGGACCCTTTTCATAAATTCACAATAAAAACACAAAGCACACAATTATTATTTTTTGTTTTTGTGCTACCGTAAAAACGATAATACATAATGGCTTCAAAGATGGTGTCATTAACAGTACAAACTCAAAAGTATAATGACAAATAATATCAACCAGTTAAATTTTAAGTTCGGCTTGCCTTAAGGATGAAAAAAAAACTATTTTTGATGGATCCATAACAAAAGTATGTTGTGTGATGGTACGGAACACTCTGCGCGTGAGTTGAAGTCATACTTGGCTGGACTTATTAAATATCGTGGTTCCAGATTTCCCCAAACTAAGTCCCACCGCATTAGGTATCTTCTTTCGAAATTCGTTTTTCGTTGCAGGCGGCACTTGCTTCGACTTCGTGATCGTGGGCGCCGGCGACGCCGACTGCGTGCTGGCGCGGCGGCTCACGGAGGTGGCCGGCTGGAGCGTGCTGCTCGTCGAAGCGGGGGGCGATCCGCCGATCACGAGCGATGTACTTTACCCTTAAATATTTTTACATGATTACGGCAGAGTCAAAAGGAGGGTTATGATTTTAGCCTGTATGTATGTTTGAATGTATACATTTATGTTCATCTGTACCCGCTGTAACTTTTAAACTACTCATCATAATTTGATAAATGAGTATGGTTAGAAGAATTTTTATCGTCTGCTGGTTTTAAAATATGTGGTTTTATGCGAAATTCAATATGGCGATCTCTAGAGGCCATAAATAAATTATGAAGACTTAAAAAGGAAACTTTCTTAACCATGTCATGTGAGAAGATTTAAATGCTACATTTTAAATATGTGTATATAACTAGCTGTTACTCGAAAATTACACCTAAAATGATATGTGCCAAAGACGTAGGTATTATAATTAAAAACGAGGTATCGTTAGGAATGTCTTGATCGTCCACTGGTTACAAGATTGTGTGACATCACACTAATTTCAACATAGCGCCTTCTAGGAAGCACAAAGTCTAGATTTGTTTTATCTTTTAATAATAATAAGAAATGAAACCTAAATTAAATCGTATGCAAAGCTGCACTCGACATACTCTCGTAGAAAATTAAACCCCAATATAATTTAAAGAAAAATTAAGTGCAAAAACTTAAACCCGACTACTAAAAAACAGTGTTCTAAAAAGTATAAAACCAGAAAATATTCTTGTCTAAAATTTTATCTACAAAGTGTTCAATATTTATCATCTAGTAAGTAAGGAACCTATATAGATATAACTAGCATCGAAACCCGGCTTTGCTCGGGTTAAAATACATCGCATGGTTAAAAGTATAAAAAATATTCAAGGATCAATCTTTTAACGTAGATATTACATATTTCTATCTTAGATATTGAGAGACTTATTTGACCATTAAACATACGACGCATGTAGAGTATATCAAATTAATTAACTAATTAACGAATTAAAATAATTACAAGTTAAAATAATAAACAACTCAGTAAATGGAAAATTTATGTTTTATTTACACAATTATTTGCATTATGGTATTATATATATTATACATTGTATGTTTGTGGTGGTGGTACATCTAATGCTGGTAAATTGACTTTACCTCTCGAACAGTACAAAACAGCAATTTCGCCTTTAAATTCCCTCGCATGACAATACCCGTATATCGTTTTCATTTTTCCGAGAACAATATTTGTATATTCACTGTATTGTTTTTTGCAATCTTAATGGAACGCCTGAAGTTCTAAATTCTCAATTTTACTTGTTACAACTCGTTTTTTACGTAACGTAGCCATTCTTTCTTTACTTCTTCTATTTTCCACGATGATCAGATTGAAGACTTCTAAGAGTTCTCATTCTGGATAGCACTTCTTCATTAATGTATTGTATCTACTTCGGTTAAATTTTCTCTAATTCCTTTTACTCCTTTCCGAATATTCGAAAGTCGTTTTTATCGTTGTTTTTCTGTTTCAGTACGACGTGCTACTTTTCTTTTTGAATCCACTGAAGGTTTTGTAAATACTTTTTTACGCCTTGACAAGTTACACAAAATTAATCTCTTGATTGTTATTATGATGACACTGACGAAGTCACAGAGTTTCGGTTCATGTACCATAATACACCGAAATTTCTAGTACCAGAACACTAGAACATTCAGATAGTTTGTTCTTTTTCACTCGCAAAAATCACTTGACTGTTTAATTAGTGCTTACTCTCAATTTCAATTAATCTTCTCTCAACTGCAAATGCGATCAGACTGGCAAAAATTTTCTGAATTTCGATTTATGTACTATCATACATCAAAATTTTTACCAACACGATATTCAAGATTATTCCCAACAATCACAGCTTATCTTAAATCTTTTAAGAATTTTTAAATATTTTTTTAATGTTCTCGATCGTTCTGGAATGTTAAAGAACATTTTAGAACTTTCGAAATTATTTCCAATAGTGACAGACCACCCTGGACGTTTACAATTTTTTTTGGCGATAGTAGATCGTTCTAGAATATTCTAGAATATTACGGCAAAATCTAGAAATTTTCGAAGTCCTTATCAGTTATAGAAATAATTAATTTCATAATGTTTTTAGAACTTTCTAGAACATTCTGCATCGATTTTAATAGTTGCACACATTTTGAAACTTTCTAAAGTATTCCAAAAATTTTAGACCCTTCCAGAACATTCTAGATCGATTGTAACAGTTGAAAACATTTTAAAACTTTCTGGATCATTCCAGAAATTTTTAGGATCTTCTAGAATATTCTGGATCGATTTTAACAGTTGCACACATTTAGAGTTTTCTACATCCTTTCCAGAAGTTTTCATAAGTTAGACTTTTCTATTTTCTGTCCTTTGACAGATATATATTATATTTTTTCAAATATTCGCCACCCACAACCTCCCACTTGCACTGTAACTAATCTCACTTACTTTCACCGTGAGACCAAAGGGTATTTATTACCTCAACGGGAAGTGGATTGGAATTGGTTGTAACAGAGAAAAACCTGTCTTTACAAACAAACAAACATAAACATTCTGATACCGTAAAATTTATTAATATGTAAATAATACTTCGGAACTTCGGACGTTGTGGCGTTCAACCACGGTTATTTTCTAAACATCGCTATGTCTATGTATCAAATTAAATGTATATATCATTTGTCTATTTATTATATGACAAATATTAAATTGTTTGGAAATAAAAATATGAGACAAGAATATTTTCATTATGCTTTTTGTTTCATACTTTTTAGAGCGCGATATTTTCATAGTTTGGGTTTTAGTTTTGTGGACTTATTTTTTAAAGTTTTTGAAAAGAGGTAATTTTTATTTTTTTAAGTTATATTATTAATTAGTTTCCCTTCGTGGTTTGCACGCATACAAGTAGAATAAATTCCTTCAATTTTCAAGTGAATTTTTTTTTGCCTCGTTTTTCAATTTCACAACCCCTAAAATGTACTGGTTGTCATGACTGCACGATTTTTCAACTAAGAATGTATTTTAGCGACATCTACTGATGTTAATAATCATTATCAAGCATTAACAACATTCACGTGCTACTGACAAAAGCAGATGTTGCATTACCGAACACATTCATTTTTACTACATATTTTTTGTTTTAATAATTATGATTGTTATAGTAATTACATAAAGACTAAAAAAGTTTCACTACCATTTCGTTTCTTTTTTAAATGTACAAATCGATCCTACTGTCAATTTCAATCCCGGTTTGACTCTTAATTCGGATTCTGTTCGCGAATTTTGTTCCCTTCCTCGTTACGTTTGATTCTGATTCTGGTATCACACTTAATTTTGATTTCAGTCCTAATTTCGATTTCGATTCCGGTTCCATCATCAATTCTGCCCTCCAATCGGGTTACTTTCTTGATTGTAGACGAAAGGGGGAGAGGAAGAGTAGGTCCATCTGCATGTTCATTTTAAATAACTATATGGCTAATAATAGTAATTTAACAAAATACAGAAACGAATCTAAAAGTATATTCATTGGATACATTTACATATGCTAATACGGCTTATCATTACTGTAAGTCGTAGCTTTAAAGACGGTATAAGGAGGTTCTTTTTGCTAATAAGAGTGGGACTTTATTGTTAGAATGAACTAATTAAAAAAACGCCATACGAAGCGCTAAAAAAGTAAAATAAGAAAACTGGAATAATTAGCTCCTGAAAAACCATTGAATAATTTGGGTGTGAAAAAACAGATTGCAAGTTTTACCAATAATATCATTTTAATTGTTTCATTCAGATTCCAGGGTTATTCAATCTGCTGGCACGATCGCGCCAAGATTGGGCGTTCTATGCTGAGTATGATGGTTGTACCAGTCAGGCGCTAAACCACAGGCGCGTGGCCCACACCCGCGGCAAAATGATAGGCGGATCGGGATGTTTGAACCATATCCAGTACTTAAGGTGAAATAAACAATTCTATTCTTAATTTTATCTCGTCGGCCTACTTAGATTATCGGACGGAGAATTATTTTCTAATGTTGTTACAAGATAATTTTGTCCAAAAAAGTTATGTGTAAGTTATTTCAGACTGCTCAAACAAAATTTACCTTTTTGGTGAGAAAATAAAACTAACTTACGTTTTGTAATTGATTCACGTATGAAAAGGTAATTTGACAGTAGAAATAAATTGTGGTAGAATGAAAGAAAATACAAAACGATCATTCACCGAAATGAATACAAGTAGTGTTAGTGTTAGTAGTAAACTTAAATTTCAACGTTTAAGGACATAAAAATTTATACTTACACAGTCCCTACAACAATCAATGTGGAAACGTTAACCATTTGCATTTATACTGCGATGAATTACAGTAGGTGATTTGTATATAATTAATTGCACTTGTTTTTTTCAAATTCTATGCATAATGGATATAGATTTGTTTTGTCAGTCTACTTTCATCTATGCGCCGTTGGCGTGCGCACTGCAGGATATGGTAACTAAATGAATGATTTTGTTAAGAAAAGAGGTATGAAAGTAAATATCAGGCGATATATATATATTTTATATAGACGGTAAAAGTGAACAAGTGAAAGAGTTTGTGTACTTATGTGTTCCGTATACAAATAATAGTAAACACAATAGTGATATGTATGGTAGTGAAAGCTGGGTATGGTAGAAGAAAAATTAAAGAAGAGTCAATACGGTGGAGAGGCGGTCTCTGCATGATATGAGTGGAGTGTCTGAAAAATAGATGTAGGAACAGTGACGTCTGATAGCGGTGCGATTTGAAGGAAAATGTGGTGAGCAGAGTAAAAAAAGATATGTTGTAGTTGTTTGGTCATCTGTAAAATTTGAACGTAAATAGACTAATAAAAGAGGTTTAGAATATCAAATATAAGTACATAAATAAATATTTATTCGACTTAGAAAAATTGGAATGATATAAGTAAAAAAAAATTAAAGTAATTTAACTAATATGTCCAAATTTAACAAAATCCTGCAACCATAGTGCCAATTTTCAGTTGCGCCCTAAAAATTTAAAAGTGATCCAGATAACCATTCTAGATATGCTTGGTGCTTTGCATTTAAAGAAACTATGTTTCAGAGGTGGTTCCCGAGGTTATGACGAGTGGGAGGCCGCCGGCAACGAAGGTTGGAATTGGGAAAATTGTCTTAAGTACTTCAAAAAGAATGAGAACATGACCGATAAGAATATTTTAAACAGCTCTACTAAGTCATATCACGGTATAAATGGACCTTCTATAATAAAATCGCCCTCTGTAAATAACTACTTTTATGAAAAAGAATTTATGATGCTTAAGGCTTTTGAAGAATTAGGTGAAGAAATTAAGGAAGACCCTAATGTTCCTGATGAAATTGGACAATCGAGAGAATTTTTTCAAGTAATGGATCAAAAACCTATAAGAGCATGTGGCGCTAGAACAAACTTATTACCAATAAAAAATAGAAAAAACCTTTACTTGCTTAAACACGCTTTGGTTACGAAAATTTTATTCAATGGCACTGTAGCGACTGGTGCCGAGATCATTTTGAGTACGGGTGAAAAAATAGAAGTGTGCGCAAATAAAGAAGTCATTGTGTCAGCTGGCGTATTCAAATCGCCACAACTATTGATGCTTTCTGGAGTTGGACCTTGTGAAGTACTCGAAAAGTTCAATATCCCAGTAGTTCTCGACAATCCTAAGGTCGGGAGAAATTTTCATGACCACATATTCGCTGCGATAGCTGTGACGGGTGAATTAAATCCGGCAACGTCTCTGGACGCAGGATTGTCACTGATCGACCTAGGAACCTTTCCTTTACCACTTACAACGGGTTTGTTCAGTGTCGGCGAAAACTCAACTGACTATTCAGCATTAATTCGACACGTCAGTTTTCTTTTTGGGTCTTTATCACCAATTTTATATTACGCATGTTTCGTTAACTTCAATTACAACGAAACCGTATGCGGTGCAATTTTGAAAGCAAATCTATTAAGAGAAGTGATTTTCAATAACGTAGCACTCATGAATCCCAAATCTAGAGGTTACGTGACATTAAAAAGTGCTGATCCTGTGGATGACCCTCTTATTATTGGTAACACTTTCGACGTGGAATCTGACTTAGAAATTCTCGCAGAAGGATGTCAACATGTGCACGATTTGATACAAACTACGCATTTTAAGAAAGTAGACGGATATTTTATAAGACCACCACTGCCAGAATGCGATTCATTGGATTTTGGGTCCAAATCTTATTGGAAATGTTATGCGAGAGTGATGGCGACCACCTTATATGAGCCCGTTGGAACGTGTATGATGGATCCCAACGGCGTAGTGGACAGCAACTTAAAGATACACGGACTTGAGAAGATACGAGTAGTGGATGCAAGCATAATACCAAAATCACCAACTGGCTTCATGGGAACTGTTGTTCAGATGATAGCAGAACGCGCAGCTGATATCATTAAAAAAGAATATTGTATCGAATGAGACATTTATATTCGTAGAACACTTCAATGCACTTAGATACAGTTTTTTTTTATTTTTAAGTCAAAATTATTGTAATAGGTTCAAAATTAAAACACGAAAAATACTGTCTTTGTACCAAGAAATAACTACTTTTATCACTATAATATTATGTTTATATTAATAACTTGTAATAAGATATTTTTTTCGTATACATGGTGGATATCGCCAACCCCGCACATATTTTAAAAAATGTGTATAACAATATGATCTATTATTTGACATTACGTGTATCGTTCAGCAAAAGGAAAATTTTTTGGAATTCAAAGGTTTAGTATTGGTTACTATATATAGTTCAAAACCACCAGTCTACCACTTTTTTAGCTAATGTATTAAACGAGCAGATGTTCCCCAACAGACGACTAATTACCTTTCGATTATCAACCAATAAAATATAAGTAAATCCTGCGTGAGGTCTGGTGTTACAACCCTGCACACCTGTAAAGTATGACGATCAGTGCACACTTAAAATCAAAGACGATTATTTTCAGCATTAATCTCCATTACCGTTAATAAAATTCCAATAAACTAATTTATTTTGGCTTAATCTTTGATTATCATTTGCATCAAATGATTTCTTGTAAAGTTATACTGACCCTATAAAAGAAGTATTAACAGGTGATACATAACACACCTTGAAGACTTATTATTTTTATATACCATGTCAGTAGTTAAACGTACTATTATATATAATTTTTAACTTTAGTTTTTATTTTACATATGCTAACAATATAAAAAAGCTAACTTGGTTTTTTCGTTTATTTTGTAAGAGTTAATTCAGATTCGAAATTCAATTCAAGATTTAATTGGAAAATAATTACAGAATGTAAATTATGGATGCCTAACAATTTTCAACTAATTTATAATGAAAGATTGTTTATAAATATTTTAAATATTAGTGGAGTTATAAATATTTTCACTAGATGTAGCTTTAAAGTAACAAAAATGTTCATTATGATTTATCACCAAAAATTAATGCTAAATGACAGCACATTCAAGCACCCACATATACGTATTTTTTATATACTCACGTTTATATACTCATGGCAAGCAATGCTCCATTCTTCTTATTTCCCCTCTTACTCTCTTTTTAATATTTCTGTCATGTGTGCCGTCATTTGTAAACAAACTACTCAAGTAGATAAACTCTTACACTCGATCTACTTTTTCATCTCCTACACATATATTGCATTCAGTCGTACTTTCGTTTATTTAACAAAACCATGACCTTAGTCTCACTAACGTTGACTTTAATATCGTTTTTTTTTTTAACATAATCATTCATTTTAATAAAATCATTCACCCGAAAATCACGAGAAACACATTATAGTAGAGGAGACCGTGGGAGATCGGCCTTCACCGATCTAATATCTCGATGAGACATATTTTTTATCAAATATAATTTATAAACAAATATGCCTTCGATGACTTGCCTATCGAAAATTGTTCATAGCTATTTTTAATTTAATTAATTTTAATCCATTTTTTTTTCATCACCTTCACTGTTTTGATAACCGAATAAGTTTCATCTCAACTGATAGTTTTTAACACACAGAGTATGCCTAGGTAGGCTTGCCTACTTATTTCTGTTCATGGCTACCTGGCAAGCAGATTCGAACAGGTAAATCAATATAGGTAACTACACCGATTTATTAACCAATCGAACTTGATATCATAGGTAAGATATTTTAATTACAAAGCCAATCAATCACATAGGCTTGCCTGCAAAAAATCGGTCGTGAAATATAATTGCCAAGCTACAAAGTTTTAGAATTTTAGCTATTTCAATAGGTATCGCCAGGTATCGAATTTTTATGAAAAGTAATTTCGCAAAAGAAGATAATGAGCACTTTTTGAAAAAAGTAAAAACATATGACTCCAAAAATTTGCCACCATGTTGGTCGTCTTTAACCCAAAAAATTTTATAAACGATTTATGTTAATTCTTTGTGACTTCATGCGACTGATCAAGATTGCATAAAATTGCGCTCTGAAAACTGTGGTTGGCTTTTAGACGATGATGTTTACGAACCGATTGGATTTGTTGAGGACCAAACACCCTTGAAAACTGATGACATCACACAAATTATGACTATTGGAGGAGAAGAAGAATTATTAGAATCTGATGTTCAATTTTCAGCTTCCGATGATTCTGACGATGAATAATAAAAATTATAATAAATATTTTAATTTTTAAATATATTTTTTATGCTTTGTAATAAACGCTTTTCAAACCGAAATGAATTGAATTTTATTTCTCTATACTGATGAACTTTTTTTTTCGTTATACTAAAATTTTAAAAGTAACGCTTATTCTTTCCTGATTTACGGCATTTATTCAATTTTAAATAATAAATAAATTATTTCTTATTTAATTTTAAATAAAGAATGTAAAAATTTTATAATTTTTAAATTTATCTTTAGAATGGAAAAAAATTGTTGAATTTTTTTTTTATTTATTAAATTATTCATTTTTTGTTATTCCATACCTGTAAATATAAATAGTATGAAATAATACAAAAATTGTGATCGAAATTAGAGTTATAATAAATTAGAGTTCAAAATTTTTGTCAAGTGTAAATAAATGCTGTCTGTCACTCACATGCATGATGTACAAGAGCATGCGCACTCAGGTACATTGAACGGCCAGGTAGCGTGCAGCTGCTATGTTGTGTCCTGTTCTATCACACGGACCTCGGACGCTCTACTTTCTCTCTCGCACCTATTGAAATAGCTAAATTTGAAATAGCTAAAAAGAGACACACAACTACTTAAAATTTCATACTGATACGTTCAGTTGTTTGTTACCGATGCCCGGACAAAGAGATATCGTTTTTATTATGATTGTACAGATCAGAAATTCCAAAGAAATTAATATAAATGTATTGTAGATGTCCTTTTGTAGCTGCACGTTAACAATTGTTAATTTGTGTTGTTAACAATAAAGTTAACAAACAACAACAAGAACAATAATTATAACAAAAGCAACTTTACTGCAATGAGGAAATAATTAGTACAAAAAATGTGCGATCTTATGACTAACTGATGTGTTTGTCTTACGTTCACCACACGAGACACCGAATAAGCATATTTTATTAGCCGTTGACATTAAGATCTTTGTAGAGGCTCATGCAGAAGTTAATGCGAAACGTTAATTGATGGAAACTTCATTTTTATCAACAAATAGCTATGCGTCCTGATTTAAGAAACAGACATGTTATTATTTTTGCCTCACAAGAAACCGAATCGAATCCCATCCGTCTCTGCCACTGATGAAATTGATGCCAACTCCCTCGACAGTTACACTTTTTTGAAGAAGATAGGGGGCATCTAAGTGCCAATCGGTCTCCTGCGGCTACGTAGCTCATCGAGACGGTAACTAAGTCAGCGGTTCATGCACTGCGCCATAATTGAGTTTAAAGCACAGTCAAGGTTTTATTACGTCAACTTATTACCAAACTAAACCAAACTTAGATAGACGAGTATCGATAGACAAGTACTGTCGAGGTAATTGAAAAAATGTACAAATAAATACCAGACTTAACTCCGGTTTTATAAGAATCAATGTCTGAAGAAGAGTTCTGATTAGCTTCCTGTGATGATTCGTACGGATTAGATTTCCGTTAAATTAGATTAGAATTAGATATAGATTCAGGCGATACAGATCAAATTCTTTTGTCGTTTACAGCGTTGGAAATTTGGGATTTTTCAATGGAAACTGCTAATTTAATTAAAAGCTCTTTTTGCATGACTGTTGAATAATTCTGTAAGAAAGAAGTGATAAAACCATTCAAGTACGAGTCAGACTGAAGTGCGGAATGTTTAGTATGCCTTGAAAAAAAAACCCATTTTGTTTTCTAAGAGATCTATAAGATCTAACAAAACTTCTATTCGTGAACCTTCAGCAGCTAGTCAGTCCCTCTTGTGGAAGGCCGTCTCATTCTGCGACATCTAGTTTGAGGTCACCACTCGAGAACCCTTCTTCCCCATGGGTTATCGGTTCTACGAGCGATATAGTCTGCCCATTATGACTACACTTTCTGATTATGTATGATATTGTAAAAAAGAAGTAAAAAACGATTTCTATAATACGTTTTTGCATTTAAAGAATTACTAAATGAGAGGGAAATTCAGAAAGTGCACAAAGTTTAAGGCATCAGATTTAGAAATAACTTTGAGAGAGAGAAGGCATCCCATAAAATACAGGCAAATAATGATTTGTTTCATGTGTGCCTTTCACGTTTCATTAGTTTCTTGTTTCCGGAAGAAATAAATCATTTGAATAAAAGGTGTCGAAATCTAAAACATGATTTGTACCCTGAATCTTTAAGTTGAATGAATAGATATTTTTACGGTTTTCTTCTAGTTGCTAGATCATGAAAAAAGTGGCGAACAACCTAGTGCCGTACAAAAGTAGTAGTGGCGGAAATAAGTACATTTTTTTATTTACCGATAATTGTAGAAGCTATATAGGTAATTTATTACTGTATAGCCTTTGTATAATTTCGTTTCTATACTTATACAGATACATTTCCCATTAACGCCGTGCATATTTCCAGTACGGAGGTAAAAGCTGGGGGTTGTAACATTTATCTCTGATTAGTGTAAGGGATAGTGATTTCAAACAACATCGAATTTAATAATCTTGAAAGTACTTTACGAATTGACAACATTTTCTACCATGCCGTACGTTTTTATAGAAGTCATGGTGTCTGGGGAAAATGACTTCGCTCCAAAAAGAGTGGCTTTCCGGTGACTTTTGTTGGTACCACATCAATAAAAGGTAAATGCCGTAAGGCTTCTGATAGTTAATAAATATAAAAAAAATTATATTTATTAACTATCAGAAGGAACATTATCTGCCCACGTGAACAAAGACGCGAGCGAAAAGCTAGTAATAAATAGAAATTCAGCATGAACTATAAAATCGCCTATCATCGGTAAGTGCCTATCGATGTCCAATTTATACAGCATTTATACAACATTTATACAGCGTACCGCCATGGTATTTAAGTGTTGCTTGCTCTTTGGCTTTTTAATTCCTGTAAACTTATATGAAATGATTTTTGTACTACATTTATTGAAGTTAATGGTGTCAAAAGCTCTTCCTTAGCTTATTCAAGAAATAATAAATTATCAAATTGGCTACTATATGAAATTCCTAAAGTTGAAATATCTTTTTGTAGAGTTTAACTCGAAAGTTGCTATAACGATTTAATACGCTAATAATGTTGTGGAAAATACACATTATTTCAATTCAATAAATTCTAAGTATTTGAAATTAATATACCTTCCTTCATAATTGTGAAATTACCGCATATAATGTCCTATGATTTTATTAAAGGCTTCTTGTAGATCCAACATCCCCGCACGGCGTGGCTTCATCGCAATAAAGCTTTGTTGCCAAACAAGCCAAGACAAACACGAACTTTCTCAATCTTCAAAGTTGGGAAGTCTACAGGGGTAGTACTCGATTATAGCAATAAAACTTAGGTATAACTTCCACGGCACAACACTAAACCGCTTTAGGTGCGTTAAGACTCACTTAAGTAATATTGAAACGTTTTAGCTGAATTTCAATTTATCGTTCCCTATTGAAGAAACATATTTTTGATTGTTGCTAAATGGTAGGACAACAGACTCGCTAGTGTCGTATGGTAGTAGTGGAGTCTATCGCGGGAAAATAGTGGTAGTTTTTTGTAAAACTTGCTGTTGTTTTTGTAGCACCAGATTTTAATCAAAACATTGCTTTTTAAGATCTTTTTATTTAGGATGGAGATTTTTTATTTAAAATCGAGGTCTCGAGGTCTCTCAAAACTCAGACCTTAAGTGCTTCACATGGGTTGAGTGCACACGTCCAAAACCGATGGCTTAATGTGCTGTACGAAACGGTCCAGTTTATTTTGACTTAAATTAAAAGCATTAACCTCAAACACATAGGCATTTATTACAATCAAGTGTATAGGAACAGTGTGTAATGCTTTGCCACCAACTGTAGCAGCAATTCCTGATAATGCGATTACATTGTTTGTTTGTCTTTTAATTCCTACTAGAATATTTGTGCAGAGAACAATATTTTTAATTTTGTACGGAGCGTCATTCACACAAATTTTTAATATTACTACTTTGTAATATGTTATGTATGGATTACAAAGTAATCATTTTATACAAACATATGTATGTATTTGTGATGTAATTGAATACAAATAGAACTGCCAAACCAAACTAACGCGTCTAGAGTTAAGTGCGAAATCTTATCAACCTACGCGAATTTATATAAATTTAGTTACACAAATTTGAATTTTTAATAGGTATGTACAAAAAAAAAAGAATGTTTATTTATCGACATACACGAAAATTTAATCACGACAGTTCCTTTTCCTACTTACTGAGCAATTCTAGGTGAGAATCGTTAGGTAATATTTTAAAACTTCAGTCTTAATTCTGACTCTGAAGCAAGAGGTGTGCTCGTACACGGGTAAATCAAACCGAAACTCGCAAGAAGGCTTCTCGGTCGCGCTTCCTAAACTAGTTTTCTGTTAGGTTGTAATCTATTTAAAGTTTTAGCCCTCGTCCTACCTGAGAGGTTGCGCATCGACGAGTACACGAGTTGTAGTGAGTTACTGCTCGCCTGGCCATCGGTTGCAAGGTGCGGTGCCTCAGCGCAAGTCTTACTCTAGCCGTTCCGGGCGACTGCGGCCGGCTTTGGAAATGTTCCGACTAGTAGACTTTTGTTTTCAGCTTCAGCGAAGTTCGTTCCGAACAACGTCCTGTTTGATGATTAGGTCGTACACTTTCTTGTGTCAGATTTGAATCAGTCCACCGCTGAAACAAACGCTTCGATGGTTTTTATTTCAATTGAGCAACTTGGACATCGATTCCTCCACTCTCTATCCCCCGTCGCCGAAGACAAAGTCCGTGACCGAGGGCTTAACTGTTATTGTTCTCTATGTTTTATGTTCCCCGAGGCACGTGGCGAGTAGTTCAATATAACTTGAGTATAAAATTTATTGCTCAACTCGCCCATAATCTTAATGGAACCGGTACCATCTGTTTCATTATGAGCACCACTGACTACAATCGTACTCTTAATTTTTTTATTCATTGTAATTTATTACATAATGGAAGGTATTATTTATTAGATTATATTATTCGTTTTAATTTAATATTTAGGTAATCACACGTATAATACCTACTATCTTACGCGTAAAGTAGAGATGATTTTTTTTTTCTCTTCTATCGCATGGTGTGAGATAACCTTAGATAAATCATTAAAAACATCGGCGGATCTCATGGAAATCATTTTACAATTTAAGGTTCTTTGCGAAATATTAAGCGTTAAAGTGTTCATTTTTGTTAGAGTCTAATTTTCCCCCACCCGATAGATATAATAGTTATTTTTGGATATGTTAAAAAGTCACGACTTCACGACAGTAACATATACAAAGCAATGTCCGAGGCATTTTACTGAAAAACTGCAAGATGTATATTGATGAAATTTGAAGTATGGATTACTTGTATAAACCGCTACTTAGTGTGCTATTAAAATAAGAAAAATAAATATTTCTATAGGGGCTCGTCATACATGAAATACAATCTGAAAAATGTTTTTTCAGCAAATATCAATGTGCAGCACCTATTGGCAACTATTATGAGTTTTAAAAATACTTTATGAGTTTTTTTAAACGAATATTTTTAGTAATAATCGCTCTAAAAGTAGTTTAAATTGTGTTTATACTACTTTTAGAGTTATACCCCTTTATCACTTAAACCGTATACATAAAAATTTTAAAAAACATTAGAAAGGTAACGCTTAATAACTACTGTCAAAAAAAATATTTTAAATATGATCGGATATACCGTTTTTGAGTTATAACCGAAAAACTGCGCGTCTCAACAAAATGACGTAAATTTCATGAAGATACGTTCTTTTGTTGATGCACATTTTCACATCGTATTTTTATATTTTAAAAGTGTATTAAGTGTTTTGATTGTGTCTTAACGCACTTAATATTTAATACATTATTATGTATTTAGGTAAATGTTTTGAAATAGTATTTTATCGTGTACAATATTATTTCGGAAATTCATTATTAGACGCTTGTCTGCGGCATGCAGCGACATGCTGACCCTCGAAACTGTCTTCCACTACGAATCATCATCCAACGAATTGAAGATTGATGCAAGAGGATTGACAGATATCGAACGCCTAAGCAAGTGTTAATGTTTTATTTATGTAAGTTCGTTAAATAACGATATAACTATTTAGCGGTTTACTACCATATACGCAAGCCAGGTTATGCAGGGTCCTATCGGGTATATATCCGACATGAACTACATTAGGGAGAAATCTATTTTAACCCTATTTTATTTCATTAGATCATTTTTAAGCGACTGAATGTTAGTTGTACGTTGCCAGCGTTAGTGTTATCGGATTTGAGGATTAAAATACAATAAATGAATAAAACCCGCGTAAATACACTAAATTACATAAATAATACCTAAATTAAAGTTTAATATATCCAAAAAATCCACCACACTGAGCGATCAATGGTTTTGTCCTCGAAACAATAGAATATTATCTATTTAATTAATTAAAAATAAAATTATATGATCTATGTTTGACATAAATAAGAAAACTTGTAAAACAATGCCAATTCGACTTTTGTCCTATCGAGTAAATTTTTGCCGCACCATTGCCATTTTTCTTCAGCACCTCATTGTAGACATGAAATGAAAAACCTTTGGAATAGATTCCGCAATGACTTCTGGGTCACAAGCTTCTAAATCAGGCACCACACAGTCTGTGTGCGTCACAAATGGAGAAAAATTGAAAGCGGTCGGCGATTGTTCATTTTTTCGGATTTCACGCAACATAATGAAGTGTCTGATTTTTATCTGCTGAGGCGAACCATCCCCAATCTTTACAAACGAAATCGAGGCTACGACCTTGAGCCTTCCTCATGGCCTGGAGCTGCATGGGTGTTATCGACCGATGTGACTGGTGCGGTGCTACGTACAGTCCGCTCAAATAATAAAACTATTAGATATCAACAATCGTTCTTTCTTAAATCTTAGTATGATTTGCGCGAAATACACGAGTTCGTTCGATATATTTAAATATGATTCATAAATAAACAACTACAATTATGTCATTACCATAAAAAGACACAAAGGAATCTTCTCTTTCGTTGTTTACACGCATACCTGTATTAGTTTCTAATATCCCCCATCCTCCACTTGAGCTTAAAAATTTCAGTGGCGCAGTGCCTTTCCCAATTAACGCGCTCAACACGAGGTCCGCCGTCACGCGATCCTTACACCGGCCAAGGATCCCGGCTTTGTTCTCTCAAGGATAAGTCAAATAATGGTTTTTTTCTTCCTCGTTCGAGCGGAACAACCTTTAACGAGAATGCAGGAGCAAAGGAATAATATATTAATGAAAACATCTCGGCGTTTCTCGCGGATTATTATCGTTGATTTATTACAAAGCCTTGGCAGCTTGTTATTATGTTTTTTCCTCGCGAAACTCCTATTTATCGATACAGATTTAATATTAAATGGTAAATATTTTTTTCCTTCCTGCCCATCATATGAAGTTTCCGTCAGCCCATCACCGAAGCATTTTTGAGACATTTAGTTTTAAACGGCGTGACTGATTTGTACTTCGGGCTCTCCATATTATATGAGTGTGAGTTCAAAGCTGTTAACGAAAGTTTTCACCGATGTAAACAACTCGAACCGCTTTCGAAAGCGCACCGATCGATCCGCTTGTGTTTACAATTCAACCATGTACCTTCTGATTAAAAGATAGCGCCCTGGACCTTCAACGCCCTATTTGTCGTTGTGACATAAACGATTTTAGATTTAGTATTTTACGCATCAGAGAATCTGTGCATTATTGCTTCAAAATGACAAAAACCAAATATCCTCGTCTTAAATCGTCATTATTAATGTACGTGTGGAAATGGGATTTTTACATTGTCATTTCAGACACGGCATATTTTGAATTTCAGCTAAGATGTTATTATAAAAGTGCACGCATTGCGCTTTAAGTGATATTTTAACTTTACTCAGTTAGATTTTATGAGCAGCAATTCATTCGTACACTAACACTAGTGTTAATGTTATGGACGTCACTCATTTTCTGGAACCACTTTATATTGTTCTTTACACATACCTGATTAATTTTTTTTGAGAGATGCATATTTGAGATAAATTTATAAATTGGATTAGAATCAAGAGCGTAACCGGATTCGAAATCAGGAGCAGAACCGGGACAAGAATTGAAGGAATGAGATACCGCGAGCGGTAAGCTAGTAAACTACATAATAAGCGAACGCTCGATGCTCGGTTTACATATTAAATTTATTTTTGAATTTTTATATGAATTTAATTTTATAATAAACTTACGTTTAACGTTATTTTGAATAGATATATCACAATAAAATAAGAACTACTTTTGAATAGGTATATCACAATAAAAATAAGAACTGCTTTTGAATAGGTATATCACAATAAAAATAAGAACTGCTTTTGGATAGGTATATCACAATAAAATGAGAACTGCTTTTGAATAGGTATATCACAATAAAAATAAGAACTGCTTTTGAATAGGTATATCACAATAAAAATAAGAACTGCTTTTGAATAGGTATATCACAATAAAATAAGAACTGCTTTTGAATAGGTATATCACAATAAAAATAAGAACTGCTTTTGAATAGGTATATCACAATAAAATAAGAACTGCTTTTGAATAGGTATATCACAATAAAATAAGAACTGCTTTTGAATAGGTATATCACAATAAAACAAAAAAACTTTGAATAGGTATATCACAATAAAATAAGAACTGCTTTTGAATAGGTATATCACAATAAAAATAAGAACTTCTTTTGGATAGGTATATCACAATAAAAATGAGAACTACTTTTGAATAGTTATATCACAATAAAATGAGAACTGCTTTTGAATAGGTATATCACAATAAAATAAGAACTGCTTTTGAATAGGTATATCACAAAAATAAGAACTGCTTTTGAATAGGTATATTATAATAAAAATAAGAACTGCTTTTGAATAGATTATATCACAATAAAAATAAGAACTGCTTTTGAATGGTATATCACAATAAAAATAAGAACTGCTTTTTGAATAGGTATATCACAATAAAATAAGAACTGCTTTTGAATAGGTATATCACAAAAAATAAGAACTGCTTTTGAATAGGTATATCACAATAAAAATAAGAACTGCTTTTGAATAGGTATATCACAATAAAATGAGAACTGCTTTTGGATAGGTATATCACAATAAAAATAAGAACTGCTTTTGAATAGGTATATCACAATAGGTATATCACAATAAAAATGAGAACTGCTTTTGAATAGGTATATCACAATAAAAATGAGAACTGCTTTTGGATAGGTATATCACAATAAAAATGAGAACTGCTTTTGAATAGGTATATCACAATAAAAATAAGAACTGCTTTTGAATAGGTATATCACAATAAAAATAAGAACTGCTTTTGAATAGGTATATCACAATAAAAATAAGAACTGCTTTTGAATAGGTATATCACAATAAAAATAAGAACTGCTTTTGAATAGGTATATCACAATAAAAATAAGAACTGCTTTTGAATAGGTATATCACAATAAAAATAAGAACTGCTTTTGAATAGGTATATCACAATAAAAATAAGAACTGCTTTTGAATAGGTATATCACAATAAAAATAAGAACTGCTTTTGAATAGGTATATCACAATAAAATAAGAACTGCTTTTGAATAGGTATATCACAATAGAAATAAGAACTGCTTTTGAATAGGTATATCACAATAAAAATAAGAACTGCTTTTGGATAGGTATATCACAATAAAATAAGAACTGCTTTTGAATAGGTATATCACAATAAAAATAAGAACTGCTTTTGAATAGGTATATCACAATAAAAATAAGAACTGCTTTTGAATAGGTATATCACAATAAAAATAAGAACTGCTTTTGAATAGGTATATCACAATAAAAATAAGAACTGCTTTTGAATAGGTATATCACAATAAAAATAAGAACTGCTTTTGAATAGGTATATCACAATAAAAATAAGAACTGCTTTTGAATAGGTATATCACAATAAAAATAAGAACTGCTTTTGGATAGGTATATCACAATAAAAATAAGAACTGCTTTTGAATAGGTATATCACAATAAAAATAAGAACTGCTTTTGAATAGGTATATCACAATAAAAATAAGAACTGCTTTTGAATAGGTATGTCACAATAAAAATAAGAACTGCTTTTCAATAGGTATATCACAATAAAAATAAGAACTGCTTTCAAAACCCTATTTAAGCAATGGTATAAACAGACTTCAAAAACGAAAAATTAGTTGTTTTTGGAGTCAGTTGCAACTAAACATAAATCAGACACACTTGTCTCCTTAGGAATAGAATATTTCTTTATTGACTGATTATTTAATGTTTCAAATGAATAATTAGAGATTATATGTTCTTTTGCCTTGCTTTAGCTGGAACCACCTCTAAAAACAACTAAATAGTTGTTTTTACAGTCTATTTAAACTCTTAATTATTTAGATAGGTTTCTGAATGAGGTTTTTATATTATTTGAAAAATATATTTTATTTTTAAACGATTTAAAAGTTAAAAAGGAGGAGGTTCTCAATTCGACTGTATTTTTTTTTGTGTTTGTTACTTCAGAACTTTCGAAAAAATCATATAAATCTTAAATTCGACCATACCACATAACAATCCATGGAAAAATGTAAGGGGGAAGTATAACTCGATCAATAACTACTATTTTTTTTTTTGTTTTTGTGCAAGGAAGGATTAGTTTTTCAGCTCTCCTCGTAACAAGGCTGTGTCGCATTGATCAAAATGAGTCCCAAAATTTGTACAGCAATGGCATTATGTCACTACAACAAAATGACAAGTTGTTGAACAAAATGGCATATATATATAATAATTAAATGTAAATAAAATATGATGAAAAATTACGAAAAACCTTTTCCCCGGCCTTATGTAAGGAAATCGGAAAAATACTCGACATTAAAAAAAAAATATTTGTGCTGAACTTACAATAATATTGAAACTGAAAAGTGTGTTTTTGAAGCATTTGCCTTATCGTCTCCGTTTGTTGTCACGAGCTTCATGCAAGAACCAGTGTCGGCAAAGAAAGGAAGTGTCACAATTACATTATTGTTATAGACCAAATTAAAAAGTTGCATGGAGATATTTCGTCGTGATGCCATTGTACCACACGCTGTCGTCCCGCAGCCGGAGTTTTGAACAAATACTGCACTGTATTAAAATAGAGTTCTACACTACTTTGACGTATCTGAACTCCTTATAAATATGTAGCAGTTAACAAGTAGTGAAATCTTGCTAAGTTCTTTCTTTCAGGTGCTTAAATATTCATCGGTGCCAACTGAACGCATTATTCTCATAAAAATCTTCATATGATGTTTAATATTACCATCTAAAATCTAATGGTTATTTTGTCTGTCTCTGTTTAAAAATTATTGTTTTGTACTTTTTATACAATTTATAATTCGTTATTTTATATATAATTTTAATGTATGAATATTTTTTTAAATATTTGAATGAAACTCTGATTTTATTCTTTACTTTGCATTACTTATATTGGAAAAAAAAACTATGTTTCTGACGAAGATCCCTCGACCGTACATTTAAAACGACAATCTCTTGATGAATGTTATTGATTTCGACGAGGATAAAAAGGCTTTTATTAAATTTTATTAAAATGATTATGAACGACACTTTTTCATAAATTTTTCCTTTACATTGTCTCTCGATAAATGAACCATTTCAATAAATTTTACAGCATTCAATGTAGTTTTATTACTATGAATAGAGCATATTAGATTTTAGAGTGGACTGGTGCTATGAGTTTGTAAGATGTTTGAAATGAATAGAAAAGAAAAACGTTTTTCATATATTTTTTAGAACCTTAAACACTTCATATCCTGTGCATACAGTTTTTATTGATACTTACTTTGTTCTACAACAATAATTTTAAATCACCGTTAAAAACATAACATATTTCGGGAAGTTATTTTTTTCAGTGGGAGATCGAGCTCTCGAACCTTCGAGTTCTCGACCTAAAAGCGCATGAACGGACAGAAAGACGTCGAGTTTTTTAATAGGTAACAATGAAAGGTCTTAGTACATTAAGCCCTTCACGCCTGCGCAGCGAGGGCGGCTAGAGACCATCGCCACTAATACGACGACGACGTCTGGGACTTGGACTGTAAGCCACTAAGTGGCGGACGGTCATAATTTTAATTCGATATAAGTCGAAAACTTAAATATAAATTCTTTCGCGATCAGACACTGCATTATTTATTGTATCGTATTTTCGGATGTCCTGTGTTGTTTAATGTATAATATACTGTATGTTTCGATAAAACTCATTTATAGTTTTAAATCAGTATTCTAGTTCACTATTTGAAGTTGGATTTTATTTGTATCATAGTTATAGGGCTAAAGAAAAGCTAAATATATTATTTATTTCCAGTAATTTCATGTAAAACTAGATTTTACAATTGCCACACTAATCGTTTTTAGCGACACTAGTATTTATGAAAATTATTTTTATAAACTTTGTAACACCTCATAATAAACATCGGTGCTTGCTAGCAAATTTGAATTTCGCTCATAAAATGGTGATTTGATAACAGCTTCTGAACGAGATATTGTAGTGTTATTCTGAAGGTTCCATAATTCCTTTTGATTAAATTCGGTTTTGCATTTTTATACTCGATTCAGTCGATGGATCATAAAAAAAAAAGAAATTTAAAAGCATCGGTTTTGTATATCTAATTGTCATTCAATTCATTCAAAAGTGTCATTCAATCCCTCATTAGATTCATCTGACATCTATCATTTGTGTCATATCGAAGGTCACTTTTTCAAATACAATAAATTGTGGGTATTCTTTTTCTAATTAGAAAAGTATAAGGACAGGCATTGTGCAAAGCGAATTTCTTTCAAGGAAATATTATAACCAGTCAATCTTCCCCTATCTAACATAAGTTTTTATCGTAGGATCCTCCTAAGCAACTGGTAAAATACGATGTTTTGTACAGAGAAGTGATTTATGAAATCTGTAAGCTCGGTTATGATCGGTAGCACGTGTCTATAATGGTTCTAGGATCCTTTTTTTCACCCTCGCAAGAGTGGATGTCTAATGTCTGGATGCGCAGACGCCTTTTAGGAAATACACAGCTTTCCATTCCTGAGATAGCCTTAGCCCACGATATTTTTGCTGAGACACATCTGCCTGCACTGCCAGGCGAGAAGATTGTCGGGGAGTATGACTTAGAAGTGGGACAAATAGAATCAGACATAACAATTAGTACAGCAATTACATGGATAAAGAATTTATTCTTTACAATATATTAATCGATGAAGTAGTTTATTAACAACGGAAAATGAAAACAACAAATTGAAAATTCGAAGAAAGCAGTTCACCGATCCCTTCGCGGTTTTGTCCAGATCGGAACCATGATCGGTAATGAAATCAAAATTGTAAACGGGATGAGGAACAGAATGGACACTCGGCACCAGCAGCAACAGCACCAAGGTCGAAACCGAGTGTAGGTCTAAAATTAAAATAGAGTGCGTGCTCGGAATCGGAATAATAAGCAGTACCGAGACTATAATCGAGGTCTCGATCGGTATAAAGAATGGCACTAGAATCAGAATATACTTTGATCGAGACCGCATTAGGAAAAGCGGGAACACTATCGGAATCAAGAACAGGATAACGATTGGAATCAGAATTATAATCCGTAGATATATAAAATAAGAGCACGTATTCAGTGTCCACGTGGGCGAATATAATAGTAATATCAACACTCTTAAATTAATCAGCTTATATTGAATAATAGTTCAACATCAAGCCAACGAACTTTAAACAAAACTTTTACGAAAATATTTAAACACAAGGCACTGTAGTAGCCACAATTAACAGTCTGCAGCTGTTTTATCTTCGCAAACATGTTCTTTCTTCATTTTTTAGCGGCGTATTCAGCGATCATTATGGCAAGCAATTCAATATTACTTGTTGAGAGTTTTGGAATGACACTTGCATCAACTACTCTAAAATTTTTAATTCCCCGAACTTTCAAATCACTGTCCGTCACCCCGTCTGGGCCCATAGCGCAGGTACCAGCTGGATGGTAAGTCGTACTGCTCATTATTCTAGTATAAGATAGTCAGTAGGCGTCGCTCCCGAATCCCAAATCATCGCATTCAGGTAACGGCGGTCTGAAGAATCCACCAACTTTTTTATAATACTTCGTTTGCAATTCGTACATTTTCTTTGCCGTTTTAGACAAAGTTATTAAGTCATTCTTATTTGTGAATAGCCTCGCATTGATTACTGGGGATCTTTTTGTCTGTCTTTTGTTTGCATGACCACTTCTAATGTGTGTGCTACTAATGATCCACCAAGTGTAGGTACCAAGGAAAATACACATGCGTCGAATATAAATCCACTGCCTTCACTTCAAAACCAAACTACATGAGGAATAGCTCTGTTTATTAGCTTTTTTTTCTTTACATATCGTCGCTTTGAAGCAGTGGGATAATTATTTTAACCATTTACACAGGGATAATTACATAGCTTTTTTTTTGAAAATTTGAAGTCGGTTGATTACGTTGAATGTGAAAAATGTCAAAAAAAAATGAAAATGTATTATACAAAAACCTTTTGAGTTTTTCAAACGATTGATTCTAAGATTTACTTGGCTCTATTTCTAATAAAACTGTGTAGAATCTCGTAAACTTGAGCGAAATCGGTTCATTACTTCAAGCGATATTATCAATGTAAATTTCAAACGAAAAACCTTTTTTTTTGTATTGATTTGTAAATTTACTTAAAGATGAATTTTAAATTAAAACTGTGTTTTCATCTTATAAACTAGGGTAAAGATCATAACTCTCGTTTGAATCAGTTATATTAACATTACATATATTTGTCAAAAAGCTTTCTAAAAAATAATTCTTTTAATTGTTCATGACCATTCGATCAAGAAATCTAAGTGTTTTAAATGCAAAAAACTGAATAAAATGCCATAAGCCTTGTTTAAATAGGTTTCTTCGTTCAAAAGATATTTATGAGGAAATATATTTGAGAAATATTCATGAAATATAATTTTATACCACTATCATCTTTTAAAGAAAACGCTGATAATTTTGATTTAAAAAATCTGAGCTAAAAATTCGGTTTCAAATTCAATAATTTAAAATTATTTATTTACTAAAGTAGGAAAAGATGTATATGTTAATATAGGTAATTTCGGTGTCTGGAAAGGATGAAGGAATGAAGAACGATGAAAAAAATCTGTGCAGCGAATGCGTGTGATGGAAGGGTCACCAAAGGGCACTTTAGAAAATTTTATTCAAATCTTATTAGTGAAATGTTAAAGGGAGGTCAAATTTTAAGCATCTAAATCCAAAGAGCTTGTACGAAACAATTGATAGAGCTAAGTAAACATCGCACTATACGCAGAACTATGATCCCTGTCTATCTCTCTGGGGAATAGGCGTTAGTTTACAAATGAGTATGTAGGTATTTTTTATACTATTATCAATATTTCTGTTATATTTACATGAGAAAAAAAAAACAGTGTATTCGTTTATGATCATAGAAATTCGTCTAATTCAGAACTGGCCAAACCATGGCCCGCGGGCCGCATGCGACTCGCGGCTTGAATTGATGCGGCCCGCATAATCTTTTTATCTTCTTTGTTTAAATATATTAATCAGCAAATTATTTATCTCGTGACGAAATTCAAATGTTTTGGGTATATATTCGATTACGCCACACACATCACTATTCGCTGACTTCGAGAACTCGGGGAGTTCTCCGAACACAAAATAGGTACACAGTTCGAGAATCCCCGAACGCATACCCGTCGTTTATTGGACATTGTTAGTCGCTTGTCATTCATCGCGACGAAAGTTTTGATAACGCAAGATTACTCTCAAGTTATTGAAGACGTTTTCATTATTTAAAACTTTGTTATTGCTCTGGTCGCTTTGTGTTTAAGTACATTGAACTTTTAATCTCATCATGCCTGCAAAGAAGTGGAAGTGAAGTGAAGAAAACACGTACATTCAATGAGAAATGGGAATTAGACTATTTTATCTCCAACAATAACAATAAAATTCAGTGTTTGATTTGTAGGAAAGTTTTGTCTGTAATAAATAATATAATGTTAAACGACACTATACTTCTTTACATGAAGAATAGTATAAAATACATGCCGGTGAAGCAAGAAAAGTTGTGGTAGCTGAGTACAAAAAAGAAGTAATACAGCAAACAAGTATGTTTTCAAAAGTAAGCACAGCGAATGAACAAAGTTTGGCTGTCTCATATAAAGTTTCCTTACAATTAGCAGAGCTAAAAAACCATTTAGCGGTGGAATTTTAATAAAAAAATGGACAGTTGAAATGGCTAAACGCTTCATGCAGCCGAAATTGGCGGAAAAGTTTGAATTTTAGCATTATCTCATCAAATGGTGGCGCGACGAATAGATGACATGAGTAATTATATTTCAAAAAGTTTATGTGATCGCTTTGTAGATTGCGAGTACTGTTCAATATGTTTGGATGAAAGTACCAACCAGACCGTTATCAGTCAATTAATAATATTCATACGTTGCATTTCAAAAGATTTTACAATCACAGAAAAAATGCTGGACTTACTGAACTGGAAAAAGGCAGTGATATATTTGAAGTAGTTAACAAAACTATAGTAGAGTACGGAGGATTTCGTAAGTGTTCTTGTATTGTGACTGATGGGGCATAAGCTATGACCGGAACAGTGACAGGTTTCGCGGAACTTCTAAAACAAAATGGCATTGATTGTCCGTTGTTCCACTACATCATACATCAATAAGCCTTATGTGGAAAATCTTTGCGCAAATGAATGCTATGTAAATTGTTGTCAGGATTACCAATTTGATTAGAGGTGGAAACAAGATATCGACATATAGAAAATTTAGGGACTTTTTAAGTGAAATCAATGCAATCTATGGAGATTTATTATTACATTCAGAAATCAGATGGCTAAGTTCTGGACAATGCTTGCATCGCTTTTCGCTTTAAGAAAAGATATACCTTTATTTCTAAAACATGAAATACCATCTGACACTTCCGAACCAAAAGATAAAATGCAATATCCTCAGTTCCTGGCTGATCTTGCGTTTTTGACTGATGTGACGCAATATTTAAACAAATTGAATTTAAAGTTAAAAGGCAAAAACGATAATATAGCCAACACGTACAAACATGTGAATGGATTTAGAAGCAAAATGAAATTGTTCAAAACGTCCCTACAACAAAATGATTTTTCTTTTTTTCCAAGTTGTAAAGAACATTATATAAAGATGAAAAATTTGAAGAATGTAATTTTTTTGTCCACCTTAATTACATGGACGAAATTATCGTCAAATTTGAGCAGCGTTTCGCAGATTTTAAATAAATTGAGAGTGATATAGCACTCTACACTCATCCATTAACGATCGCAGTTGAGAGTTTAAAGATTGATTATCAACTGGAACTGTGTGATCTGCAATCAGACCCCTTTTACAAGGGCAGAACAGAAACAGGAATTGAATTTTTTAAGTTCCTTGTTGAACGTTTTCCGAAACTGACGAATTTCGGGCTAAAAATGGGCTCGATGATGGGCAGTACCTACCTTTGTGAAAGTGCATATTCAACAATGAAGTTTATAAAATCGAAATACAGGTCTCATTGACAGATACTTCACTTAAACATGCACTGCGTCTAGCTGCTACTAATATTGAGGTTGATGTTAACAGAATTGTAAAATATAAATTAATGAAAAAGTAATAAAATAAAAAAATAATGATACCTATTAAACCTGTATTTTATTTTATACATATTTTACGGACCCCCAATGTATTTAGTCATTTTTATTGGCTGGTCTAATTCATTTGACATATTTAAAACGTTCCAAAAATTATTAAAGACAAAGTAATATGTCATCGCGATTTATATATAACGAAAGCTCACGAGTATTTCCCAAAAGGGGAAAAAGAGACTACAGGCTCTCCACTTAATACAATTTTTATATAGATATTTGTTATTGATGATATTTCAAAATTATTTCATAGATACTCGTCAGTTAAGGTTAATTGATTTTTTTTTGTTTTTTCATGTCTTATTGATTGCATTAAGTATAAAATAAAACAATAAAGAGTTGAATAGCAAAGAGTTGAATCGCAAAGAGTTGATTGTATCTATTACAGTAGGTCGTCTCAATGGTTGTCCGATCCCGTCACAATGTAGATCCAGTTGAAGTGCCAAAAGTGCCAGCTATCGCGCATTTCTGATTTCTCTTACGTTTCGATAGTCTGTTATTAATACTTGCATCTTTCACATATTTATACTCTTCTAAAACAAAGCAAGATGTTTTCATTATCAATGAGATTTTTACATTGATAATGAACTCCCGGAACTCACACTACCATTCACTTCACTGGCAGAATTTCATGATAGTTATACTACATTCTGATTAAGTCCTTTAACTATTATGTCTGATTAAGTAAGGTTAGTACTATTTCAAACGAGAAAGAAATGAAATTTGTAAGTGAAAAAACAAATTATATACAATTGCTACATACATTTTATAATAAATCGATTTTAAATATATAAATTATGTGAGTAACTATAAATCAACATAACCATCTGTTAAATAACAAACAATACAATGGAAATGCTAAAGACGTGAACTCGGTAATTAGAGACAAGCTGTGTAAACTATTCACTTACTTTGTCGTCTTTCGCTTAGAGTACTTTAGTTATTATATGAATAAGTAAAATGTTATTCAAAGAAAAAACACGATAACATACAGCCTGATTAAAAGTAACTATTAGTCATTAGATAATTCTATAAAGTCAATCGCAATAGATTATGTAAATCTAACATCTTTCAAATGCCCATTGTGTAGTTAACTTATTGAGGTATAAGTAATATACTGGCAAGTTGCTGACGTCAAATCAGAATCAGATCAAAAATATTTATTTCGTAAGTAATAGAATTACACTTGAAATACGTCATTATGTTATTCTTCTGGTATTAACATAATAACGACCCATTCCAAATGCTGATCCGTCTTGAGAAGAATAGGCAAGAAACTCAAGGTTTGCTCTTTTTTGCCCGAAGATACATGATAGATACTCAATAAGCTAGCACAACATTTGAAAATTACATGAAACAGTCTAACAGGCCGAGCAGTTCATTTCACGGTTTTATTTCGTTAATATATATAGATACGGCATAATAGCACTTACCTCATAACTTCTTTTTAATGAAGGTTTTAAATTCGTGAAATGGTAAATTTTGAATTTCGACTAGGACCTTACTATTTAAGCGCGTACATTGCGCCATGATTGATTTATATTATCTTTGTTGAATCTGTTTTTAACAGCAAGGTCACTCTTATGTCTAGTGTTAATTTAATAAATGTCGCTCACTTTTTGAAATGATTTTATATTTCTTTTGACGTATAATAATGTTTTCGCATATGTATTTTCACGGTACAGTTAAAATATTCATGTCTTTAAATTTTTCTCTGAGAAAAGCTCTTAGTCTCAAGTTATAAATGGTACGAATAGCTTCTGCAGCACAAACGTTTTGTTTATATCGGCTGCATGACCCCATAATAAAATTCCATAGGTCATGAAACTATGAACGAACTATGTCAAATTAATCTCTCGGTACTTTCATTTATAAGCCACCGAATTATTTTGACTGCATACGCTGCAGAACCAAGCTCTTTGGATTCGTTTGTTATATAGAAATTTCACTGTAACTTAGGACCTTAAGTAAGACCAAGAAATAAGGTCGTGTCTATAATATCCAGTATCTCCTTCCTCACTTCTACGTGTTTGTTGACTAATTTATTATAAGAAAACAAAAATTTAGTTATTTTGTTTTATTCTCATTAAGTAAAATATTGATAATTGTAGACCATTCGACTACTTCTGAGATAGTAATATTTACTTCATCATAATCTGGTTGTCGTCTATTAACATTGAAAATCAAGTAAGTATCATCAGCAAACAGTACAATCCCAAGTGGCAGACCATTAATGTAAACTAGAAATAGAAATGGTCTAAGAACTGAACCCTGTGGCACACCCATACTGACTGCTAATCCGACGACCTTACACCATTATTATCAACACTCTGAACTCTGCCACTCAATTATGATTCCAGAAGTCCAAGTAACAGACCGCGGACTCCGTAGTAACGTAATTTCCTGATCAATGTGTCACGATCAACATAATCAAATGCCTCAGATAAACCACGGAAAACACCAATTGCGTGCTGTGACTTCTCCCAGTCGCCAAAAATCTAATGAATGAGCTAAACCGGCTTTAGTTGTTGAGCGATCCTTTATAAATGCAAACTGTTTAACGTTCATCAAATCATCGTTATAAAAATATCGCAATAATTGATTTACGATCAGTTATTCAAAAATTTTACTAAGTGACAGTAGTGTTGATATAGCTCTACAGTTTGAAGGATCGGATATACTACCGCATTTAAATATTGGAATTATTTTACTTTTCTTTATAAGATCTAAACATAACCATTAAAAATCAATATATAAACACGAAGCAATGCAGCTTATTATTGAATTAATTATTTTTTTAGACAGGCCATCTATATCAGCAGTCTTTTACATTTTTATATATTTAAAAGCTTTAAGAATATCATTATAATTGGCATGTGTAAAATCACATGGAACGCCATAATCATCGTCGTTACGCTTCAATAGTGATTTGGCGAGAGTGGCTTATGATGTTAATAGTTGTGTGGTTATAACTGAAATATTTGTAAAAAAAAATTCAAAAGCTCAAACTAAGTAACTTTATATTGTTGTCTAACATTTTATCGGCTATTTTTATTCGAAATTTTGACGTGTTGTTCTAATTATTATATT
This sequence comes from Eumeta japonica, assembly GCA_005406025.1. Classification (NCBI taxonomy): domain Eukaryota; kingdom Metazoa; phylum Arthropoda; class Insecta; order Lepidoptera; family Psychidae; genus Eumeta; species Eumeta japonica. The sequence goes on from BGZK01001136.1 coordinate 187,163, forward strand.
CCATGTAGTTTTATTCATATCTGTATTTTTTTTATTTTATTAGAAATAAATATGGCTTTTGCGACTGAGCAAACACGCTTAAATACTTTGGATTTTTTTTACATAATTTACAAAAAAATCTAATTATTATACAATCTTTCCTCGTAAAGTTCGCATAATCCACGCCTGCTAGTATGAATGCTCACCGTCGTCCGATCGCTATATAATAAGGAATTTTTAACATTAGTATTAATGTATTTTTTGATTAATACTTTATTACATTCAGACCTGATCACAGTCAACAATGTACCATATATATCATTAGGATCGTTATAATATCCAGATTAGACCATTTTATTAGTGCATTATCTTTGAACACTTCAATGACCAGTGTTCACAGGCACAATTTTTATTTTACGTTTTGTATTTTTTTTCAGCATTTTCAGCAAACGTAGCTAGCTATCCACACTGGTCAAATGATAATTTATTTATGACCAACTTATAATGTGGTTTAATATTTGTTAACATGTTACCGAGGCAAGTTGAGGGAGCACCTGATATCCTCCTAGTCGGCTCCAGATATAAATTTTCTAAATTATAACATTTGAAAAAAGATTTGCTTCTAGTACATAGATAAGAATTTTCCAATATATTTATATTCAAATCTCCGCATACTGCAATATATTAACTATCATTACTGATTTTATACAAAATATCATCCATAATGTTTTCAAATACATCAAACGATTACTTTGGGGATTTGCATACGCTTAATACAATAAGCCACTCAAGTTCTATGCAAGCCACTTCAATAATTCGCTCTACAGACAGGCTTACAATATCTGGACGTTCTTTGTATTCTATATTATTTTTAACTCTTATCAGCGAGCCGCCATGTATAGCTTTTTCTAGTAGTGTTTTCAATTTGCTTCATTGTCGTTTTGTTTATTTGTTTATAAAACATCTTTTGTTCAAGAACATGTGGTAAAAATTGCCAATAAAAAGAAATTTCATGTGATGATTTATAATGTTTATAAAAAAAGCCACTTAATAAGATTTATTATTGTAACGTTGTTATTGTTCACACCATTGGTGAATGTGATGTAACTAAAAAAGAACTGCTTAGAAGCTTATTTAAAAACCCACATATAGTGCCGTAAAAGCTGTTCAAAGGAGGATTCGGAAAGCAATTGATACAATTTATGATTAACAATTACTTAATTATAAATTGTATCGTTAATGAGCTGTTAATGATTACTTAAAATAGTTTGAAATTTTTGCATTTTGTTACTGAGTAGTGTTAAAAGGCCTTATTAACGATGATATAATATTGGATAAGTTCGTATTGTTTTACAAAAATTGTATTTAACGAAATGTATCTAACAAAAGAACCCACAAGCTTACTTTTTAATATTTCGTACATGAACTATGAAGGAGAATGGTTTTTATTTTAACTGTTTTATCATAAATGTAATATAGTAATAAATTCATTAGTACGTCCTTGTGGCGATAGAGAATGAATACTATACTCCAACGACGACTAAAAAGTATTTCATAAGAGGCGATTAATCCAGTACTCAGACGGATTGGCGTCGCCAGCACCATCGTCGTTAATAGGTAATCACAAAGACCTATAGCTAATCATGGTGACTATAGCAAAACTTTCCGATGATGGCCACACAGAACGGTCAGCCCGGTCGCGCAGCCCCTCTGTACTTGACTGTGGCGGTAGTCATGGTGCAGGCGAGGCACGGGGTGCTAACAGTCCCCGGTTCCTAAAGCCTGTCTACCACCTTCAACGACTTGACCTGCAAACACACAACGAAATCACTTTAAGTACCAACCAATTTTGATGAACTTTGCAATTATCCTCTTTCTTTTCTGAGTAGAACAGCTAGTTATATTTTAGTAGACAAATTTTGAAGCTTTGTTAAAAAAACCTTTTGAAATATCAAAACTATGATAAGTACTGAACGGGTAGTTGGATATTGTTTTTTTTTTCATAGAATTCAACATAATTTTTTAAACACAACAAATGTTATACTAGGTCTAAAATTGATTGGGTGGAAATCCACGAATTTATATTAAGTTCAATGTTTTTGAAACGTCATTTAATTTTGGTTCATTTAATGGTATTTGATACAGTTTTTTTAATACAATAAATTATTATGTAAAATTTGATTGGATGGAAATTCTCGAAATTATCTTAAAAAACGCGCTTTTATGTAAATATACAAATTTCAACATCTTTTGAAAGAGTTTTTCGATTTTATTTACTTTTCGGTACTTCAAACGATTAAAATTTTTTGTAATGGGTCAAAAAGCAATTGAATAGAAATTCTCCAAGTTATCTTAAAAAAAGATAAAAAAGAAATATTGAAATTTTATTTTCTTCCGATTGACTTAAAAATTCGATTAAATAGAAATCTCAATAGGCATTTTCGCACGCCATGTCGTTCGTCTCAATCCCTTAATTGGTTCTTGAGTTATCGTACGATAAAATTAGTTACATATTCTCACATACACATACACACACACACGTATATGGACGTCCTTCTTAGTCGACGTGGTTTCCTAGAACCTAAAAAAGTCGGTATATGATAAAAATTCGATCTTACAAAATCGAACTCAAACCGAAAACTTTCCTATTTTTTAAATCTTCGATTTCCAAAGCGGGAAGTTAATAGTCTTTTTGAAATATCCAGACACAATCACAGCTCTTGCTCTGTTCAGGCAGATCTTACCTTACTAAGAACAGACTCGTATAAAGGTGACTATTACATAATTCTATAGCCTATCTACAGGTCTAAAATATGTTCAGCAGATTACAAAATATTCTGTATGACGAACGTTAATAATAACGAAACGACTATATTGAACCCAGTTTTCTGAATTAACATAATTAAATTTTCAGGAAGATCGAAGGCAAATTGTAAAAATCTATTAATATTAAACACAGGTCCAAAACAGTTGTTTCCAGAAAAGTGATCGCCGTATAGATTATATTCTTATTTAAGGAAACAAACATGTGCGCTGTAGCACCAAGCTTGTCCTTACCGGAATACTGGGTTGGCAAAGATCAGCAGTTGCCCTAAAAAAAATACTTCCGAAAGTTTGTTTTAAGCTATAGTATCTTGGTAAAAGGAAACTAGTTATTATGCAAGATCTTTTTTTGATTTTAACGGTTTTTATCAAAATGCTACAAATGAAATACAAAATGGTAACTAAGCCAAGCAATTTATATAAGTGATTAAAACTGATCGTCCATTGAAATGAATATCTAAGTAGGTAGATGGCACTTAAAATTTTTTGGAGTCGGCCATTTAGAAAATGTAAAGTAACAAAACATATTTTAATTTTAAAATTGAAACCCCATTGCCAACCTTATTATGTATATTGTATTCTGCTGTCATTCGTTTTCACAAATTGGCGGCAAATAGAAAATTGATTGTCTAAAGTCAAAATGAATTCAACGCGAGAAAATTTTCGTGCAATGATTTTCTGTGATTTTTATTGCCAAGTAAGTCAACAAGAAAGTTGTAACATATTTCGGTTAGCCTTTCATGATGACGCTTTATCCTTCGCCACCGTTTTAACGAGTTCAAACGTGGTCGCACTCATCCGACTATCTGCTTAAGGGACGTCCTTCTAGGGCGACGACCGAAGACAACATCAGTTCTTTGCGGCTCAAAATGAGAGAGACTAACAAAATAGTAACCTACCAGCAGATTTGGACAAATTTGGCATCGGTATGAATCAAGTGCACAAAATCCTTGATGAAAATTTAGCGGCGAGGAAGCTTTGTACTCGTTAGATACCTCATACTTTGACCGACGCTCAAATACTCCGTCGTATTAATTAATGTCGCGAAATGATGCTTATATGTGTCGGTTGTGACTTAAATACTGTGTAAGACATAGTTACAGGTGACAAGAGCTGGATTTACTGTTACTATCCCGAGACCAAATGACGGTCTGCTCCGTGGGTGTTTCCTTTCGAGGAGTTGTCTACTAAAGTAATACGAGGTGAACCGTCGGAAAAAAGACGGTAGCGTCTTTCGTAGGAATGACAAATCATTACACAACAATTTAAAAAAAAAAGACAGTCACAGCAGACTGGTACACTAACAATTGTTTGCTTGTTGTTTTGGAAAAGTTCAGGAAAAGCGACCTAGTAGTAGGATTCTTCTTCAACATGACAACCTTTCATCACATACTGTCAAGGACGCAGTGGCACCATATGAAAAGGTCGTAAAAATGAGCCCTAACTACAAGTAGGCAAAGTGTTTCTCTCAGTGATTGCATTGAATTCAGCGATGTATTGATGTCGACGGACACTATTTTGAAAAACAATAATAATAAAAAGCAAATTGCTAGTTTGCTTAGTTTTTGCTATTCTAAGGACCATCAGATTGACCCACGTAAATAAATGTTACAACCTTTGTGTAAAAAGTGTAATCGAAAAGCAATTTCATCAAGTGAACCATAATTTATGCGTGTTTTTTATCTTTACATCCTTTTTATTATCTTAAAAACATGTTCATTATGAATTTGTAATACTCATTTCCGTTATCATTATCGCTTAGATAATAAATTATGTCATTGATATTGAAAACAAATACAAATACAGATGATAACATCTGTATTTGTACGTATATATACGTGATAATAACGTCTCATCATTAAGTAAGTTTTCAATAACGGACAGGGCTTAAAGATAGTGGTTTTTCTAGCAATAAAGCGGTTATTTAATAATTTTTATATATGAAACCTACAAAACAAAAGCTGCCTGACAAATATTGAGAGCCATTGAAGCAATGCTTCCCTATTCAATTGTGAAACTAGTTCGGAATTATACTGAAGGAAAATTCCGCAAGGAATGTAATGTAAAACAAAATTAAACAAAGTATGTTGTTGAACACCCTTTAGAAAATATAACATCATGAGGTTATTAACCAAGCTAAACTGTATAGAATTTCTTTACGTTTATAAGATTGGAAGATTTAAGAATTTCTTCCATTATCGTAATATCTTTCGTTATTGTGCGACGACACAGCACTTATTTTCAAGTCGATCCTGCAAATAAAACTTGTAATTTTGATTTACGGTTGTAACTTTCATAGTTAGCAAGAACAAGTGCAGGTATTTGTCAAATATTAAATAACTTTGTAATATTTAAATATGAATTACATCATGGTTTGTAACGCTCTCGAGCAATTGCAAGTAGCTATACTTTTTATTTTATATATTTTATTTTATTTATAACTCTATCGAGGAGGTTAATTTTGCGATTTTATATATTTCTATTTGATGTGATGATAAGGAGAAATCATTTTAAAATTAGGAGAGAAGGTCAGATCGTGAACGATTGTTGAATCACTGGGCATTTAAGGGGAAGAAATGTATACAGAAACATTGCGAAGTGTAAAATGCCAATTCTTTTATAAAGTTGCAATTATTTTTCCGTGTTTGCACCCAGTCTTCATTGTGACATTTCCATCAGAACCTTACAACTGTTAATCTATAACCTGCCTCTTTCTCAAAATAGAGAAAGTTGTAAGTTGCTTCAATTTGCACCATACCATCTATTTAAATGTGTTAATACGACAGAAACTCCAGATGGATGTCATCGGCAAAACCGTTGGCGCGGTCAGTGCTGACGCCACCGGCGACCTCCTTAGCGACACCACAAGCATACTGTCCAATTTAACCTCGCTGACCTCAATCGAGTCCATACTGCTGGCCGCGACCGCCCTCACCTACTTAGCTCCTGACTGAGAAATCTTCAGAAATCGTTGTGTAGTATAAAAGAGTTGCTTACGCTTTACAATGTGGTCTGGGATTACTGGAATTTACATAGGTTAAATATGATGTAATTCAATTTATTAATGTTCATGTCAAGTTTCAATGTATTGAGAGTATGGTTTGCAAAAATCAAAATTTTCAAGCTATACTGCTGAACTTCATACTGAAATAGTTTCCATCGATATATAAAACTCTCTATCGCATTCCTATAGCAGTCAGCTAAAAGCAACGTGGCAAACGAATAAATACACAATCACTCAATACTGTTCCCATTGCATTTTAATTCGGGTATCAATTTCCGTGGTTGTTGCCAGTATAGTCCCGTGTCCATCCCTAAAACTGATAAATCCCTTATATTGATCCAAAACAGGTATATTTTAATGCATAGAATGTAATTTTCTTGTACATCATATTCTAACATTGACTATATATTTAAAAATTTAAGACTCTAAATAAAATTGTCGATTTAAACTTAAATTTGCGGTTACTTAACTTTTTAGCAAAGCATTTTATTTTGCTTGTCCTCCTCTAGCTTTAGACTCGCGAATTTTAGCCGCTGTTTTGATTCTACCTTGGATCAAATTTTTCAATTCTACAAAGAGTAACGAGCACGACTCATTGGATACGAAAACAACCTTATTTCTTTCGTTACCACGAATGTGCTAATCTAACTCCCATATTGTAAGCAGGTTTGAAACATATTAATGAAATAATGTAAATAATACAATGTAGGTACTTAGAATAGTAAATAATACAAGGTTTCGTATGAAGGATTCGATATCAGTCCTTGACCATCATATCCCCTTTCGTTCTAGAGTCCTGTAATCATAGGATACCAAAACGATCCTATTACTAGTTACGCAATAAAAATAAAAATCTCATAATTAAAAAAATAAACAATAATAGATATCAGCTTCAAACGTCGTTGATTAGATTACAAACTCAAAACTATAATGACAAATAATATCAACCAGTTAAATTTTAAGTCCGGCTTGCCTTAAGTATGAATAAAAAACCGAATGAAAAAAACTATTTTTGATGGATCCATAACAAAAGTATGTTGTGTGATGGTACGGAACACTCTGCGCGTGAGTTGAAGTCATACTTGGCTGGACTTATTAAATATCGTGGTTCCAGATGTCCTCCAAACTAAGTCCCATCGCAATTGGTATCTTCATTCGAAATTTGTTTTTCATTACAGGCGGCACTTGCTTCGACTTCGTGATCGTGGGCGCCGGCGACGCCGGCTGCGTGCTGGCGCGGCGACTCACGGAGGTGGCCGGCTGGAGCGTGCTGCTCGTCGAAGCGGGGGGCGATCCGCCGATCACGAGCGATGTACTTTACCCTTCAATATTTTTACATGACTACGGCAGAGTCAAAAGGAGGGTTATGATTTTAGCCTGTATGTATGTTTGAGTGTATGTATGTATGTTCAACTATATCCGCAAAACTTCTAAATTACTCATAATTTGACAAATGGGGTATCATTAGAAATGTTTGCATTTTCCGCTGGTTATAGTTTATGTGACATTTCATTAAATTTAATATGGTGCCCTCTAAGGGGCATAAACAAAGTTCAAAGATTCAAAAGAAATGTATAAATTACAAGGTGTTGCTTGCTGGTAAGCTTACATTTGTTCGATAATTGTTTAAAATAATATGGGCCAAAGGCGTACGTAGTAAAATTTGAAAAATGAGCATCTTCATCGACTCCTGGTTATAAGCTGTATGACGACACATTATATTCAATGTAACGCCCTAATATTTCCTTTATTAATACTAAAAAATAAAACTTGAACTAAATAAGTCGTAAAGCAACTGTTCCTTAGATGATAAATCCTCAAATTAATTTAATTAAAAAATAAATCCAAAACCAAAAACCCAACCACGGAAAAATGGCGCTCTAATAAAAATGAAACAAGAAAATGTTCTTGTCTGGTATTGAATCTACAAACTGTTGAATATTTATCATCTAATAAGTATAGAATTTTCATATATTAATTTAATTAACGGCTGACCGAGCTATGTTCTGTAAATTATACATCGATGAAATTATTTAATTTCAAAACAAAGAAGAAACACTTGGATATGAAACTGATACCAAAATAATATAGGCGATGGCCGTGTCAGTTGGAGAACTTTTCGACTATGAAAAATTAAAGAGAAATTTCTATTTCGCTGACACTGCATTTAAAATAAATAACTGTATAAGAAAACGAAACGTGAAAAATCGAACAAAAATAAAATTAATTAACACAGGATTCGAATTACGGAACTCGAGTGATTCCCAACAGCAGACCGAGACAAGCTGCAAAAATTTCTATTTCTACAAATGCACGCTTTAAAGTGCATTATTCGCCTAAAATTAAATTTTCTATTTTATAGCTCACGTAACATTTCATAAAGCTTAATATCGATCCCACACATGTATCATTTTTGATCTAGAATAACAGTCATTTGTCATAAACACAGAAACGAAACTAAAATAATAATTCAATATATTAAAATTTTATGAATATGTTTTTAACACTACTGTAAAATATAACAAACTTAAGTTGTGGTTTTGATAGAAATACATTCATAATGAAACTAGAATAAGGACACGATATCGCTTCAAAACGAAAATGAGCCTAAGCTGACGTCGTAGCCCTTATGATGGCAGAGGGAGGTTAGCCGCAACTAGCGCAAATTACAAGTAAAATAAGAAAACCAGTATATTTAGCGCCAGCAGAAATGCTGATCGATTTTCACCAGAGAACAGTCTAACGGTTTAACGGTCTAATCGTATTCAATGCGTCCTCCAGATTCCAGGCCTGTTCCAACTGCTAGCGTTTTCGCCCCAAGACTGGGCGTTCTCTGGCCAGGAGGGCGCTGGTGCCGGCAAGGCGCTGAACCACGGGCGCGTGGCCTACACCCGCGGCAAAATGCTGGGCGGAACGGGATGCATGAATCATCTCCAGTACTTGAGGTGAATTAAGCTTTTCTTTTAGCCTTTTTTAGTCCTCTTTTGTTGGCCTGTTTCGATTGTTGTGTTTTTACCTTCTAATGTCGTTCCGAAGTAACGTTTTTTGGATAAGTTGATTGTGGAATATCGTGCTTGAACGATGAATGCCGAAGGTATATCTTTTGGTAACAAAATGTTATTCGTCAGCATTTTGTAGCTGTTTGACATATGAAAAGGATGATCAGTAGAAATTAATTGTGATGGGATGAACAAAAATAGGCTAAACCGCTGTTGCGTTTCGTCTAGTGAGTGAGAGTTCCGATTGCCCAATCCCCTCTACCCCTTCCATCAACCAAAGTAAGTCTTGCAGGTTACTTTTGGGCTATTCCAATTATTTAATGTGTTTCAAATATTCCAACTTATGGTTACCCAATCACTCAGAAAGATTAATATATAGATACCTTAGAGTGGTAGAGGCATGCTCTGGCCAACTTGTTGGCCAAAGCATGGCTCTACTGGGCCAATTGGACCAGCTTGACCGGAGTAACATCACATTCTTACAAAATACAGATGTGAAATAATAACTTCCGCTATTGAGTTTGGTCCAGTGAGTGAGTTTCTGCCGTTCACTTCCTCTCCAGTAGATCTTATGATTTTCCAAGCAAGCAAGACACTGGTAACTCCTCTGGAGTTGCAAGTGTCTATGAGCGGCGGTGACCATCTCCTTTCTGATGGCTCATCTTCTCGCTTGCCTATCGACTATACTATAATATAATAATAGTGAAGTCGAGGGGCAAATATACACAGTATGTTAATAATTTTAAGTATGCTATAGTCTACTTACAATTATTTTAATATCCTAGTTCTTAGGATATTAATATTTATTTTCATGCAGCCCTTACAATATTAACTAAGTATTCATATTTATTTACGCTCAATACTAGCATTTTCCCACGGTTCCGCCCGTGTAGACATAAATGATGAAAATTTTTTTTTGGTTTTGGTTTGCGAAAAATTCGTTCTCAGTAAGGAATCGGACCTATAATTTCGGAGAACTCTTGATGAGTCAGTCAGTTAGTGGTACTTCGTTGATATATGTGATAATTTAATCATATTTCCATTATCTTGAAATATTTGAAAAACCAGATAATCCCAAATGTCGATTAAAATTAATTGTCGATACTTATAAAAAGATAGATGTTCTTTGAAAATATTTTGGTTTATTGCCAATTTTAAAGATTTAAGAAGTCTATAGACATTCGAGACGCTTCTATCAAATAAAGCCAAATAAAATATAAATTAATGTGGAAAGATTGAGAATTTGGTTTTAGCATAGTGTGAATTATGTTAGGTATTTTGAGAATAAGTTTTGGAGATGTATTAATAACGAGAAAAAGAGAAATAACTCCAAGTGCATTTAATGAAATTAAATGCACTTGGAGTTTTGCATTAACAGTAGTCATTGTTTTTCAGAGGTGGTTCCCGAGTTTATGACGAGTGGGAAGCCGCCGGCAACGAAGGATGGAATTGGAAAAATTGTCTTAAGTATTTCAAAAAAAATGAGAACATGACCGATAAGAATATTTTAAACGGCCCGACTAAGTCATATCATGGTGTAAATGGACCTTCTATAATAAAATCACCCTCTGTAAATAACTACTTCCATGAAAAAGAATCGATGATGCTGAAGGCTTTTGAAGAATTGGGCGAAGAAATCAGAGAAGACCCTAATGTTCCCGATGAAATCGGACAATCAAGAGAATTTTTTCAAGTAATGGACAAAAACCTATAAGAGCATGTGGCGCAAGAACAAACTTATTGCCAATAAAAAATAGGAAAAACTTTAACTTGCTTAAGGACGCCTTTGTTACGAGAGTTTTATTTAAAGGCACTGTAGCGACTGGTGCCGAGATCATTTTGAATACGGGCGAAAAAATAGAAGTGTGCGCAAATAAAGAAGTCATTGTGTCAGCCGGCGTATTCAAATCGCCACAACTACTAATGTTGTCTGGAGTTGGACCTCGTGATGTACTCGAGAAATTCGATATTCCTGTAGTTATGGAAAATCCTAAGGTCGGAAGAAACTTCCATGACCACGTTTTCGCTGCGATGGCTGTGACGGGTGAACTGAATCCAGTAACGTCTCTGGACGTAGCACTGTCACTGATCGACCTAGGGACCTTTCCGTTACCACTTACAACGGGTTGGTTCAACGTCGACAAACAGTCAACTGAGAATTCAGGGTTAATTCAACACGTCACTTTTGCTTTTGGGTCTTTATCGCCAATTCTATTTTACGCATGTCCAGTTACCTTCAATTACAACAAAACCGTATGCGGTGCAATTTTCAAAGAAAACATATTAAGAGAAGTGGTTTTCAATAACGTCGCACTCGTGAATCCCAAGTCTAGAGGTTACGTGACGTTAAACAGTGCTGATCCCATGGACGCTCCTCTTATTTTGGTAACACTTTCGAAGTTGAATCTGACTTAGAAATGCTCGCAGAAGGATGTCAGCGTGTGTACGATTTGACAAAAACTTCATATTTCAAGAAAGTCGGTGGATGTTTTATAAGACCACCACTACCAGAATGCGATTCATTAGATTTTGGGTCCAAATCTTATTGGAAATGTTATGCGAGAGTGATGGCCAACTCTTTGTATCAGCCAGCAGGAACATGTATGATGGATCCCAACGGCGTAGTGGACAGCAACTTAAAGGTGCACGGACTCGAGAAGATACGGGTGATCGATGCCAGCGTAATGCCGAAATCGCCGTCGGGCTTCATGAGCGCAGTTGTCCAGGTGATAGCAGAGCGCGCAGCTGATATCATTAAAAGAGCATTGTATCGAATGAGACTATTTTATCGATATACTGAACTGTTTATATACACTTTACCTTCATTTTTTATTTTTAGTAAATTGTAGTATGATCCAGTTTAAAGACAACTACATACATACATTTCTCTTCATGAAATCATGCCACTGATAATAGGTATTCAACACATATAGTACCTTCTGTGACTATATTTTGAGAATGGAGCTGCAAACAGCGGTCAAGACTGCAAAAAACTGTTTTGATCTTTTAGATATTTTTTTCATAGTATATTAGTTCCCAATATTATTAATGATTATTGAAAATATAATACGTTATAAATTATTTTAAGTTCTGTGGTCTTATTGAAGTAAAACAATGTGATGAATACAATATTTATTAAAATATTACTATAATTAATTTGTTAGCTAAGCTATTCAATTGGTAGTCCTATGTATTTATATGCATTTTTTATTTATTAAATTGTAATATAATAAATATTATTTCATAAAAGTAATTATTTATTTTCGTTAGAATAAAATATTTATGATAATTATGAATTAAAACTGTTTAATTTGTACAATTTCCGTAATTATTTTTAATACATTGCGCTAAATCAGAACTGTCGTTATTTGTATGTGTTGCAATGGGTGTTTATACATTTGTGTGTGTGCTTATTTGTGTATGAATGGTGTTCATCGATAGCTGAAAGTTTTAATTCCATATATTTCACATTTACGAGGGCAAAGATTTCGCGTAATGAACATTAATCAACTTTTTCCTAGATTTTTATTCACCAAAACTCATTTCTTTTGAGAAGAATAATTGTTAATAGAAACTCAATTCCTACAATGATTATGATTGCTCTTTTATATGGTATTCGATTTATTGGTTCTTTGTAAAAGGGCAGGAACGAAAAGCGATATGTTCTCACTCTGAAAACATTTAGCGCGGTCTCGCCGATTTGACCGTTACTTTGACATAATATGTCAAGATGTTGAGAATAATAGGATTTTTATTTGAATAGTTGCAGATAAAAGAAAAAAAATAGTCCTCACGTCAATTAGTTTTAGACTAAAGTTTAAAGAGTAATTTTATGTTTTTAATAACGTTCTGAACAGCTTTTCATTTAAGCTATCGCTTTCAGATTTTCTTTGACGAAATTTGGTAATTTTTTATAGAAGTAACAAAACATGTTTTGTTTGTTCCTTAAGTATGTTAAAACCAACATACAGTATTTTTTCAATTACTTTGAATAATTACGTGTACTCCTAAACCTCAAAATACAAAATTGGCCAAAAAGTTGTCGAACCGAGGTGGATTAATATAAACTAAATTCAACAATACAAAATGTAACTCATAGTTCGTTTATATGAATGATCAGGAATCGTATAATCTATAATTTGTATAAAATTGTGTTCAAAATTATTTCCTAAAAACGATAATGAAAATTGGAGACATGTTTGACAAATGAGGCAAAAGCCAGATAAAGCCTATTAACGACTACAAAACTTATTACATTCTTAACACCCCTCGGCGGGCCAAAGCCAGGGGTGGCGCCGCAGATCTTAGGCCCGGCGACGGCGGGCGGCGGTAACGGGCGCACCGGGGACAGCCGGCGCGATGCCATAGAGCAGCGGTTCACATACTTTTTTGGCGATGGAACCCTTTTGGAAAGCAAAATATTTGACGCAACCCTACAATAAAACAATAGTTTAAAAGTGTATTCTTTATGAATAAGCATAATAAAAGTACAATGTAACAGTTACGAATTATTACTTACTTTACCACGGTAAATTACATTATTAGAAGATATTAAAAAATAAAAAATCTAATTAATAAGAGGTATGAAACTGTTTTTTTTTTATTTTTCATCAATTGGTTGATATCAGGTTTGATAGAAGATAGTTGAAATCTCATATCAGGTTCGGCGTTCAGTCTATTGCGATATTTTGTTTGCGTGGCTGCATAGGTTGAGAATCCTGTTTCGCACAGATGTGTTGTTGGGAACGGGACAAGAATATTCAGAGCCATTTTGTCAAGTATTGGATATTCATCATGGATTCTGAACCAAAAATCGTTGGGAGGCGTCGTTTTGAACAGTGACTCCATTCTTGTATCTGATGACATTTCTAAAAGAGATTCATATATCTCGTTTGACATACTTTCGGGTTTTTGCAAGTGGGGTTAAAAAGGACTATGAATCCATGAATTGAGTTTCATTTTGTATTCTGTTCTTGGGGAAAATACTTTTCAAAAGATGCGCTCATCGAAGTGAGATATTTGACCAATTCTTCAAACACATCATCTTGAAACATTTCTGAATCGTTATCGCTAACAAACTCACTGAGTGACGTAAAGCTTTCTATTTCTCTCTTATTAACGCAAATAATCCAAAAATTTAATTTTCTTTTGAAGGCAGTTATTTTGTTATAGGCCTGTAATACTATTGCCTGTTTACCTTGCAATGATAAATTCAATTAGTTCAGTTTTTGAAAGATATCCGCCATAAAAGACAATCGGAACAACCGAGTTTTATCATACAAACGGTCTTTCAAATTAAAAGAAGTATCTGCTGAAAGAAACATTTGTAACTCGACTCTGAGTTTAAATAGCCTTGTTAAAGTTTTACCCCGAAACAGCTATCGCACTTCTGTATGGAGCAGCAGTGTTTTATATTTGCTGCCATAATCCTCACACAATAATGAGAACAATCGGCATTGTAGTGGTCGTGATTTGATAAAATTAATTATTTTTACCGTTTCATTCATAACTAATTTTAGATTTGACGGCATTTTCTTCATCGCAAGTGCTTGTCTATGCAGAATAAATGGCTGGAACTACACAATTAGGCGCTTTATTTTTATTTGTGACACTGCTCCTTCTGTTTTACTTGTCATCGCCTTGGCCTCATCTGTACAAATGTCAATGTAATCATTCTAACTGAGATTATTTTCTTCAAAATATATGTTTATTTTAATAAAAATTTCTTCCCTGGTAGTGTTTATGGGCAGCGGTGAATACATAAGCATGTCTTCTTCAAAAGACCTTTCATATGGATATCTCACGATAACCAGCCAGATAGCCAGACCAACGACATCTGTTGACTCATTCATTTGCAAGGCGAATCGTGTTTTTTGTAAACGTGTAACTAGTTCTTGTTTGATGTAGTTTGCCAGATCATGAATTCGCCGTGAAACAGTATCGTTTGATAGCGGCACAGTAGAAAGATGCTTTGCAGATATTTAATCGAGCATACATTTTGTTATGTCTAACACACATGGCTTTATTAAATTCTCAGCGATAGTGTGCGCTTCACCTGCTTGTGTAATGCGATAGCTAGCTAAATATGAAGCCTCCATGGCCTTTTCATTGATAGTTTGTTACATGCATCATATTTTTTGACTTTCAATAACTGTTCTTTTTACAAACAAAATTCATTCTTGCAGACTCAGGGTGTACAGTTTCTAAATGTCGGCGCAATTTGGCAGGTGCCATGGAACTATTAGGAAGCAGTTTACTACATAGCATGCAGAAGCCGTTGGAATCAACAAATCCGAAACAGATATATAGTTGCCTTTTTTCGTCTTTGAAACCGAGAACTTGACGTCGTTGCATCATCGTCTGGATTGCTAATTGCTGTATTCTCCGCGCGTACTGCTTTTGAACATTCAGCAACATGTTGCAACACGTTTAACGCCTTTAAGCCAACGTTTCATTCTTCTTATTAATGGTAATGTTACACGTCAGGATGGTGGGCAAAATAATGCACAATCGTTACTGCGTATAAGAGATTAAGTTTAGTCCAAAGAAGAAATGTACAAAACTGATACATGTGAATAAGCAGCAGGCAGTAGAACAATAAACACTAGTTTCATATCACGTTTAAACTCCGCAATTTGCTAGCCAGCTTGTAGGTAGGTAGGAACTTATCGCTCCGAACGCCTATCGTCAACTGACTGACGAGGCGCGACGCGCGATCGCCGCTCTTATACTTAGTCCCAGACTCCGATCTCGAATACTCAAAAATAC